>CM072153.1:18409715-18458889 GCA_036850595.1 Rhyacichthys aspro
GGAAACACCATGATGACTTCTTGACTACTGAACACAACCACCAAAGAGAATGTGAGGAAACCTGATGGAGAAAAAAAAACATATAAACCTACATATCTTGTGCTTAGAAAGAGTGGTCAGCTTCAAATCCCTGGATGCCCACTTTAACTTTAACTTCACTTCTCGTAAAAGACAAGTCAGAGTTTGATATTTGATATTTGGCTCTTCTTAACCTCTATCCTTCACCTCTGTGAGCTGCTGTAACTGCTGAACTCCACCACTGTGTGATCAGTAATGTTTATCTAATCTTATCCTATTCATTTTGATTTAATATACTCTACTATATTGAATTAGTTGGTCAATATCTGTGCATATGATATAGGCTTTTCTGCACATGAGTAAAGTGTGGGAGCCAGTCTATTCAGTAGCTAGAGAAATATACTTTAAAGAAATCAAAAACAAACTCAAAAGCTATTTATCTAAAGACCGCAAGCCTTGATGCTCCACATATTTGAGAGTAAACTGCTGCAGACTCTCGCTGGACTTGTTGTGAGCCCCAGATCTTGCTGGTTATATGTGCGTATTCCCTCTGGTGACTTTTGTCGCAGGGGATTAAAAACATAAATATGGCGGGGAATCCAATATCCGTGTGCACTGAAGGGAGAATATGCATCATCTACACCTCACAAAACAGAAAATGTCAGCAAGCAGAGCTGCAGCTGTAACCTTGACAATGACAATAATGGCTATTAAAATGGAAATAATGACGGCTTTGCCCAGCGGGATTACCATGTCTGATCTGTCGGTGGAGCACTGGTGGAGACGTTGTCGCTCCAACCATAAAGCCTATTACTGTGTGATCATAACACCACAGCAACCTGAGATTGATTACATTGTAAACAGAGTATAGCGAGTGTCATATTGGCTCACAACAAAGACAAACCACGTTAACACATTTGGAATATGAGAGCGTACGTTGTAGCCCCGACACTCCGAGGATCACCACTGTTTCTATTGATGACTTTTTGGGTTTTTTTGTTTTTTAGATGGAAGTTGTAATTGAATTTTCTGTAATCTACAAACCTGAACATTATTAAAAGGAAATAAAGAGATAACAGAGACATTTACTCTTAATGTTAACTGTGCTGCTATGAGTTATATATTTCTGGTTATTCTGCCATTAACTTTATGTCTTTCAGTGAAGACAGAAAACCGTTTTATATAAATATGCAAAGGGCAGTCTGACATAAACTATATCATGTACATTTAAACATACTAATTGGACTGCTTTACAGCCTTCAATTTCAGACATGGTTTTGTATATTTGTGAATATTTTGTTTGTTTAGTGTTGTATTTAGTACTTTACTTTAACTGCCTACATCAAGTTCCTTTTATCTGCATGATTCTTGACCAATAAAAGCGATTCTGATTAAACGACATTAAACTTTATGGCACCATCAAAATGTTATACTGTTAAAATTATCAACCCAGTTATTATATGCGAGGGCCCAAGCTATTTTCCCACATCAGCATGTAATGTAGCTCTATTTGACAAGACCAATTTTTAAAGCCCAGACTGTTAGTAAAATATCCCATTTATTCAGATTTGATTTAGATTATTACTTCTAAAACTAAAAGTATAAAAGCTTAGGATTTTGCCACCAGATCTGTTTCATAACCTAAAACCAGAGTGACATTAAATTCAAAGGTTAGATTAGAAAAAGCTCTCGAATGAGTGTTTTGATTAAATTATTTGCAGATCTAAGCTATTTACTGTTTAATGGTCAAGTTTAGTTTGGATCTTTATAAAGCTGGTATGTGTGCCTTCCCTATTGGACATTAAGGTAGGCTCTTGAATCAACTCTTATTAACATGCAAGAAAGATGAACAGGCTTGAAAACCATAAATATGTCCTTGCAATAGCATGTGGGATTTATACAAAATAAAAGAGACAAGTAATTATGATATCCTCTGTAAAATGATGCGCTTGCTCAATATGACAACCCATTTTATTGCATGTAACGTAAAGCCTTTGTAAATTAAATGAAATATTAAATGACTAGCACGTGCCTTCGGGTGGATATCTGTAGCCTGTGATTTGAGGCATCCTGACCAATTTAGCCTCCAGCTCTGCTCACTCCTGAATGATAATTTTTGTTTCCACGCCACGTGCCAGGTGTAATAAATTATATAAGGCCGCAGCATGAATTAGTCATGTTGTCCACTTCAGCAGTGCAGCTGGCCTTGGGATGTTTACGGTGCTACTATGTTTCTGACAATTAATTAGGAGCACACAAAAATCTGATCTGATAATAATATTCCTAAATTTACAAGATCAAAATGTACAGTATGGAATGTTTTATTTGTAGAGCCATGAAAATTTTCTGTTTATATTTGGGAAGTAGCAAAGTAAAAGTCAGTCGCAACATGTTATTAAAAAGGAAAATGTGCAGCATCTTTAGATTTAAGTAATTAAAGTAATGAGGCAGTTGTGGCTGGGCCTTTGGGGAAATAAGAAATCAGTAACTCTCAGCTTTAAAAACCTAATAACAGCCGCCCTCATACCTTGACCAAAACTATTATAAGTACATAGAGTTAAGTCCAATGATAAGGCCCAATAATAGTACACATACACATTGTAAAACTAGGTTACACTCAGTAAGCAGACTTTATACTGATTGAACAAACATTTTAATAATCAGAGTGTGTTACATTTACTACAAACCAATGCTAATCAACTACTCAATACTATGTTTTCAGTTCAAAAATTGATTAAAGGACATTTAAAGCTCCTCAGAACCCAGTGGAAAGGGGTTCTTTTTGATCACATGTTCTTGGATCAATCTTAAGACCATTTAAATTGATTTTGATTGATTTTTCCTTTAGATTTGTGGATAGACGGTAGCATCTCCTTGCTGGGCTACCTTAGATGTTCAAAATTATAATGTAGTGAGTCCCTAAAAGGCCCTAACACTGCCAACATTAACCTTAATTCAAACCATGACTCTACTTTTTCAATTAATACTTAAAATATTATACTTTAAGAGTCTCAAAGTCTTGCAGCTCTATTTTACAGACCTTCAGACATCTGTTTTCATGTTATATCTTTTTTTCCCGCTCTAATAGAGTAGAGTTTGGACTTGAACAAAAGGATGTGTGCTTGTTTGCCTGACGACCTGTGTCTGTGGCAAACAAACTGCTGATTAGTGAGAAATGTGCACTCGTCTTGCAATAAAGCACGTACCATCCAAATATAGTTCTGCAGAGGATGAAAATGCATGAGAGAGGAAACAGAGTCTGGTCGAATCAATATAAATGAAGACGTCTTTGTGAAATAGGGCAATGGCCGCAGCTCCTTCAGGCTTTGGCTCCACTAAAATGGATCAATGTGAAGAGGTCATGAGCCAGGCAAGTCTACACACATCAACAAAGCGAGCGCAGTATCACCTCAGACACTTCAGAGTGGATCCTTATTGGACATAAAGCCGTCACTATTTATTCTATGTTATTTAATTAGATTTCCGGAGGCGGAGGGTGTTTGTGAAAGTGTGAGGATGGAAATGGCAGCAGAACAAACAAACACACATTCAATTAGGTGTATCAGTTTTAATGGACGGACATATTAAAGCTGAGTCTGGATTAGACGTCTTATCTCGCCGCAGTCTGCCAGTAGTCAATAGCAACATTAGGGTCGGAGGTAATTACAAGCGCAACATATCAAACATCTGTTTTAACTCTTGGCTTTTGGAAGTGCAGGGTTGGTTCTACATTTACTCTTAACACTGACTCGGCTTCTGCATCTACACAGCGACTGTCCCTGTCCTTGTCCAAGTCTACACGAATAAAAGGAATCAACAACAGAGTCTGCAATGTTTATTCAATTTAACGCCTCGTTCAAGTGGACTGGTTTGAATGGGAATTAACTTCAAACCTCACTCGGTTAAACTATCTGTTTGCTTTACTACAGGAGCAATTGTAATAACTGTGATTTTAGTTTAAACAAGATGAAAGTGGCATTTTACTCCTGCTACAAGGCAATAATGTCTCCTCTGTCATACAAGGATATAGTCACAGTATATATTGTTACCATTGCAACCTGTGTTTTATTGAAGTTTAGAAGTAGGCATCTGCATTCACAGTGGTTTTATGGCAGGACAATTAAACATTGCAGGGTCATTGCAGTACATTACGTCATTACAAAGTTGATGTAATGCTAGGTCCAGTTAAAAACCTTAATGCTCTATTTGTGAATTAGTTACTTTTCAGTGGCATCTGATTTTACAGCTTGCAGCCTGCGAGCACCTGCAGCAAACCAGGAAGAAGGCTTTGTTCAAATGTTGAAACAAAATCAACTCAGATTCATGAATGTTCTTAGCCTTCATTTAAGATGGTTCTACTCCTCCAGCAGGGATCAGTTTTGTCCACTCTCGTGTCACTTTCTCTGCTGTGGACAGTTGTAAGAACAGGAAGAGGAAGGAACGGATCCTTCAGCTGCATTTTTCGACCTTTAAATGTCAGATTTTTCAAGAAATGCAAATCCAAAAAGTGATATTACAAGGGCATTATACTCTACTGAAAACATGGCTTTTACTAAGGTTCTATATTATTTAGTGTACCACAAAATGTATATAATAATGCATGCAGAAAACTGAAGCATACAAGGACATTTAGTCAGTGGACCTTGTACTCCTCAAGAAAGTGAGGTTACATTGTCATCTTTTAATTTACTGCACAGGGAATAGTATGTCTTTCAAATGCAGAACAGGAGGATGTTGGGGATGGCTGTACAAAAGAGGGACTATGCTGAGTCTGCAAAACTAGTCATGCACCGTGCCCAGTGTTAGGAATGAAATGAGAAAAATGGATCTGCTTTTTGGTTTAAAACTTGCCCTTGAAAACTCTCTTCATATTCTGAGAAATCCACTCTGATGTCAGTGATGTAGCAACACGCGTAAAGTCAAATATTCTCAAACTCCGACCTTTTGTCATATTTTATGGCTATACCCCTGCAGACAGTATTAAAACTATTCTTCAATGACTTTTCTTGAGCTGACAACCATTTTGACATTCTGTGTTTGAATTGTAGTAAATTGAAGCACTTCATGACTCAAAAATCTTTTACAAGTGTGTTGCCCATTTGCAGCAGATTCCCAATCATCGCTTTGTTCTCGATAAAAGCCTGAAAGAAAAAAGGAGGCTTTAAAACACTGACTAATAACACACAGTTTAGGGTGGATTTGACTGGAAGAGCAACACACAGAGCTAAAAGTCGGCATTATTCTGCTTTTAAGCTGTTGTCAACTCGAGACAAGAAATACCCGATCAGGCTTGAGGGAACAGTAGTACTCCCACACAGACTGGGCTGTATTGAATAACAGCGTGATTTAAGTGCCCATCACTGTCCTAATTGGTTTCCTCTGGCTCCATGTCGACTCTGCTTTCTCGATCTTGGACCATCCCTCTTTCTCCCTCTGGCATCAGGTGCTTCTTCCCCACTGTCTTCTCCCCGATAATAAAACCTCTGTCTGTGGTCGTCTTCTGTCTCTGTACTTAGACTGATCACAAGGCCTCTTCTGAAAACACATAGACACTAAGCTGCTTGCCCAGAGGGGTATTTACACATATTTGTCCTATGGCAATTGTTACAGACAAATATTTATGCGTGTATTTGTGCATTACATTAAGACGTCGTGTAATTTTGGTTGGATGTGTTAAAAAATGTTAAGTGGACATTTATTGACACAGTTTTAATAATGAGTATTGTCAGTCAAGAGTATACATCTTGAGCTATATTGTATTGTGGTGTGGCTGTTGCTAATATGCAGTGGTTATATTTTGTTTCTAGACTATTAATACCAAAGTCCTCAACCTCACCACCACCACAACATCCAATATACTGCACTTTTAGTATTAAGAAGTGACATTTACTGGTAGAAGAAGCACACATTATGTGACTTAACCACTAACTACATAATTAGATACCAAAGGATAGAGCAGCATTCATCACAAAAGGATTTATCTACTATAAATGTGCTATTGTGAATACATATTTGGTAAATATATTCAGCCATGTAAGAAACAAGTTGAACAAAGCTGTGCACAAACCAAGAGGCACAAACAACATGGCCTTACAAACTGCTCCAGAATCTGATTAATGTACCGCCACACTGTACTCTACCATTAGGAGTGAAAATAGAAAAGAGAAATCTCCTTTATGAGAAAAAAAACCTCTAATAAATAAATGTGCAGTCAAGAAGTCACTCTCCCGAACACTGTCATGGAGCATCTGCAACAAGCTTTGTAAAACTAATGTCAACCCACAGAGCCTCCTGCATCATTCTAATACTCTATCCCTCCATAGAAACATTTATAGCTCTGAAGCTGCTGGCATGTTAAATGTTCTACTGCGCTAACTTGTATTGTACGTGTGTGTATAAATGCATATAAACTACAATCAGATATAGAATGATTATTAATTAGCTCATTAGTTTACTCTTATCTCGTCCTTTTAATTAGACGTGTGAGAGGTACCGCTTTTACACAATCAGTGAATTTCCGGCTGAGGCGCATGTGTTGATGAAGTCGTTTCAGTATCACATGCCTGCACAGACCTGATTTTCTGTGGATATCAGGTGATTGACAGGAAGTAGAGCGTAACAATGTGTGCAATGATAAAGAAAGAGGTTCAAAACAAAAACATGCAAGCAGCAACAAACCCAAATTTAGGATTGGTGCTTGCCCTAATTTTCTCAGAGATGTTTTTGTTACTGTTTTCCCTGAAGAAAATCAAATCAGATGCATTAAAAGCCTCTAGAGTGGGTCTATAAATACATACCAATACTTTTCACTATTTAATACATTATTTAGACCACACATGTCAAACTCAAGGCCCGGGGGCCAAATGCGGCCTTTGCAATGTGGCCCTTCAATACATTTAGTAAGTGATATTTTTTTGGATATTTAGGTTTGAACTGGATTTGAACAGGTTTTAGATGGATTTGATTTTTGCTACAAAGATAAATAAAATGTTCAAATCCATCAAAACCCTGTTCAAATCCACATAAAACCCATTCAAATCTGACTAAAATCTGTTTAAATCAATCTAAAACCTTTTCAGATCCATCTAAAACCTGTTCAAATCTAACTAAAACCTGTTTAAATCCATCTAAACCCTGTTCAAATCGATCTGCAACCTGTTCAGATCCATCTAAATCCTGTTCAAATCCAACTAAAACCAGTATTCCATAAAAGGAGGAAATTAACTTTGACGGTAACTTTTGTAAAACTCAAATGAAGATGATATATCACATTCAACTTCGACTTTTCCATTAAAATCTACACAGGCTTGAGTCACATTCTACAAAAAGTACAATGTTTTAGTAGCTACCATTATTTGATATCACATTTCTGTTTTATTAGAGCAACAACAGTGTGCAACATTAGCAAGCAATATCTAATATACCTGCATTTAAGTCAAAAAAGTCAAATAAATTGCTTTACATGCTTTTTTTAAATCACACCGACAACTACTTCCCATTTTTGGCTGCACATACCAAATAAGAAAAGAGAAAAAACAATGTCATGAAGTAATTAGGTGATTGTTTATATACTGCTGCATCAGTGAACAAAAAAACTAAACTCAAAAAAACACTCTCTCTTTAAATAGAGCATTGGGGTCAGATGTCACCCATGCGCCCTCTAGAGGTGCCAGGGGTCCGACAGCACCAAAGATAACCTTCACCTCGACCACCCACAAACCACACTCCACTCAAGACTAATTAATGTGCCACCGTTTGGGGAAAATAATGAATTCTGTGTGTATGTAAGTCATTTGCATTCTGCATAAACTAGCACTGTATATAATTGAACATGTTTGAATGTCAAAATGTGTCTGACTCATTTCTTAATATGCTCTTCCTGAACATTTACATTCAAGATAAAGTTATAATAAATCTACATTGTATTTCATGAAGCACGCTCTATTTAGTTTATAATAGAAAAAGTTGCCTCTGGGTTTTGTCAACATTAATATTCCATAAATAAATGATCTATGAGGAATAGTAAATTAGACACACTGAATATTGTACACGTTGAAAAAGATTTCTTCATCAACAAATAATGGAACAGATTTAATGCAGTCCCTAAGGTCAGTGTATAGACTTGAATCAATAAGTCTCCTAAATGCTGTGCAGAAACAAACAGCAACACATGCTCATGACTGATACAGCTCCAAATAAAGTATCACACTGTTGTGAAAGGAAATGCCATGTAGCGTAAATGTACCTTCAGTGTGTAGTGTTTTACAATCAATATGAGGTTATTTTTCTCAGTCGTGGTATTCTATGTTCGTAGTAAAGCATTTTGGGTGCCGCTGTATCCTCAAAACATGAAAGCATTTGTTGCATTGAACCCAGTGGGATTATCCATAACTTTGTTCATTTTGGTTAATTAGGTCAGTTGCTCAGAGCTATAACTACTGCTAATCTTCACCAACCACTGCAGATATGCACTTATTATACTGCTATTATACCGCTTTCCTAGAAACAACCCCACTGTCTTAACGCTGCAGCTATAATTGTTCATTTGGATATTTTTCTGCCTGCAGAAGTTATATTCATATGTATTATTAATGACGCCATAAATCCAACCTAACCATGTGTTCATGAAAAAGAGCAGCTTCTCTGTGATGTTGACAATAGGAGTACAACAAATGATGGCTGACTGACTGAAGCAACAGGAAAATGAGCTGTGATACCAGTTGAAACTTCTTACAGTGAGACATGATGACACTGTGTATTTTCATTTTACATAAATCAAATCAAATTGAATTAGAAATGTATTATATAATCATATTTTATTCTCCTACTACTGAGCTGGAATATAAAGTATTCCCTATAATTGTACCATATTTTCTAATTAGTAATATTGCTTTTAATCCATTTTGTAAGCAGTATACATATCTTCTATTGTTTTGTTATGTCTAAATGATGAATGGGTATGTTGGTTTCCTGGTTAAACGTCACAATGAAAAGGGAGATTTATTTGCAAGAAAACGAAGAACTGGTTCAGCTACAGACAGAGATAGAAACAGATCCTGATGGAGGGGAACAGGTACTAATGATTTACTCTGTTTACAACGTCTCAAATTTCCAACACAAAATGAAATGCTGAAAATACGTCTAAAGTGGTTTCGTTTTTTTTTTTTTGCAATTGGCTGAGCACTGCCAAGATGCACAATGTTATTGTTGTTCACAGTTGTTTTTGACTCAAAAGGACAATCTCCTTGAGACCAAAAAGACAGCAGGCTGTATTTTTCACCCTTTTGCTTGGCTTCTTGTTGAGCTGCAGGGAAAAAAATGCAATCTGTTTTAGTGATTACCGTCCGACTCACAACAAACTGCCAGCTCCAAAATGCTACTGGTGCCTCCATTTCACACAGGCCTTTGCTGTTTCTCCAAAATAGAAACAGTTGTGAGTAAGACGAACAGCAGTTGTGTTTATTATTGGACGAAAAAGTGCAATGTAATAGTTAAGCAAACTTTGTAATGAACAAAATGCATAATGTTTACATGACACTTTCTTTCTAAACCACCTGTCTGGTCAGGTATATATGGCCTCCTTGTATAAATGTAAATCATTACTTAGAAGCTGACAGATCTCTGTTTGAACTCTGTCCTGAAATCTTAAAGTAAAGTGTGACACATTGTACTTGAATATAAAAACAGCTGCAGCTTAGCAAAACAATCCGAGTAGGTGTAACATCTGTTCTTACTCTGAGTTTTCTACAGAAAGTCCCAAGTCTGTGGAAGAAAAGTCACTCATCATGCTTTGGGACTAGATATTTAATTCAGCTGAGTGGGTCTGGGGCTCAAAGATTTTTCATTTACATATTCATTTGCATGTCACAGTGGATGTGTCTCAGAGTGATTTTGTAAGGCTGCTGTGTCTCTGTTGTCCCTGCTCACACTGGTAAATATAAATGTCACCGTCTGGTTCTTCACAAAGTCTGCTGCATCAAACACTGGAACCATTATATAGAAGTGAAATGGGTTTAATGTATGTATTCCCTTTTCTTCAAGCATTTATAATTAAAGGTCAGAGGTTAACTGGTTTGCCAAAACAGCTGATTCAAGGATGAAACAATGTGGTGCTGCTCTGATTGGACACAATTACCTGATGATAGATGATTATATGAAGGTGGTTCACACAATCACAGTTATTCATCTGAAAGTACCTTTGCAAAGGCTTCTGTGGAAGTCTTCCCTGATTCTGTGGAAAAAAACTGTCTGCTTAGAAAGAGGGAAGAGTTGTGAAAATCTGTACAAAGGTGCTTTACTTCAAAATAACTTAGTTTAGGATAATAATAGGTATAACAGAATTAAAAGCAGCAATTACTAGTTTTGTGTGTTTTCAGATATTTGCAGTACCTGAGGTTTGAAGACCATGTTTAAGTAAAGACAGACTTCATTAAAAGCCATATAAACATCCAAAATCTCTTATCACTACACATTTTAGACATTGTTTTCCACTAATTTCTTCTGTGTGACCGATTGTTACTCTCCCGTCATCACAGATCTTACGCTAAAATGTTATTTCCTTTCCACTGTTTTCATGACTTGAAATGCATAACATTAAACCATCAAAAACCAAGCAGCAAAAAATAATTATCAAAGTTAAATTGGGCGTCTTGTCCTACTAATCAGCTCCACTCATAAACATGATTTATTTGCCAATTAATTACTGACATGTAAACTATAGGGGTTTACTGTAACACATTTTTATAGAAAGAATGCAATTAAACAAAGTAAATAATGTCAGATATTTAGTAGGGGCTTTAACAGCTCTGAACCATTGTTGTTCTTTTTTAAAGCAGGAAACACTGGAAACCATTTGACATTCATTTTCTTTTCCGTTCTAGGCCTTGAGGTCCAAACTGCTGTTCAGCTTCGTTAGTGACCTTTTCAAATGCTTGCCTCAATTTAGCAGATTATTATCCTTTTTGCAATGAGATACATCCTTTTGGAAAGTTTGGGTAATGTCATTTGTGGAAAAATGTGGACTTATTTTGTGTGGAGTTTAAAATGTCATCAGGCCTTACGGAAACCATTTTTTTCTTTTCCATCATTAAAATTACACAAAGCAGAATTTTCATATAACCTTGTCTGAAGGAGTCTGGACTATGCACAACTGATTTATTTATTGTCATAATTGGGTTTGGATGGAAAATTTATGTTTTTAAAAGCAAGCTACAAAGATAACTCATTTTAAATTTCATATTTTTTGTCAAGGTCACCTTAACTGAAAATATGCCCCACATTTAGCCCTTATAGTTACATAAAGTGTAATCTCTATTACATATTGTATGAACAAGAATTACATCTCTTATAGTCCCTGGATTTTTTTTTAAAGCGTCTTAAGCTATAATCAAAATGATACGGAATAAATACACTTTATAAAAAAAATAAAATAAAGTCCAATTCCCTTAAACTTTCTTCTGTTTTTCACTATTTGGGTAATTTTCCATGAAATTAATTGGAAACAGGTTAAAGTGAATTAAAGAACTCTGATTCCTGGATGATGAGATAACACCTTGCTTCCAGATAATATCTCAATGAAAAGACATGAGCTTATTCCGAGACAACATTAAAACATGGCAAGTACCGAGATATTAACTACAAACAAAACCCCTTCAGAGCAACAAGTCTAACCATGTGAAGTGTGAAATCTATGCAATCTATGCTGTGATTGAGATGGTGTGAGCTGTCTCTGTGCAGACTGAGTGTGGCTGATGCTGCTCACTGTTGAGGTGGGGGTCACGAGGGTTGCACGCGTCGAGCTTTAAGCAACAGCTCCCCCTTCAGAGCACGGCCGGGCGTCGTGCACTGCAGAGGATACCGGAGGACGTAAAGCCAATCGGAGTTGCACAGTCCAGATGTGCCCTGAAGGGGAGTTTCCAGTATCCCCTCTTTCGTGGTCTCCTTCCTGAGACAGAGCAGACAGCCGTGGAGAGGTGGACACTTACATCTTTATTCCCACAACGCTGTGTGAGGCAGACTCTGAGTCGGCACTTCTTTAATCACTGCGAGCCTGTGGTTTCCTTTTTACTTTCCTAGACTGTATTTATGTGGACAGTCTTTAGATTTCACTGATGTTCTGGGAATGTATATGCCATTATCCCATGTATCATTTTCTTGAAGTGAATCAGCAGATTACACGTGATTCGTCTTGTCATAGAGTCAAGAGTCCCCACAATGCTTTCTTAGTCATTCCATTTTGGGGTTTGCCATAAGTCTTTTTTGTTTACAGAAAAACGACTGCAAAAAGCCTCAGTCCAAATGAGAAAGACCATAATGGCATTCCAGAAACATTAACATTAATCTTTCAAAGTCAATTTTGGAACAAGCTTTAAAAGAAACATAAATAAACTCTTAAGCTGCCTATTAATGATGTTTGTGGGAATTTCTCCCAATAATATCCCATCTCAGTCACCCATATGTCCCATTTAAGTGAGAAGACAGCAAAACAGGAAAGCCACTGGAACATGTTGGAGTTTTTTCAATTCAAAATAAAACAGAAAATGATCCATCTGCTTGCGTTAGCTAGTACAAAGTCCAGATCTGCTTATTGCTCATTCTCTTTTTCTTGTTTTAACACCAAGCGCCAAAAAAACATTTTACTTTCACATTGTTCCAGTTTTTTTCCTTTTTCATTTTTGTTTTATCACAACAGATATTTACATTTCAATAAAACCGTAGCAGAACCTATTATTTTGAGAGGGTAAAGCGCATTTAGTGTTGTTTGATTCTCAGGGGACCATTTACACTGAATGTGGACAGCACTAAAGAATTTGTTTTAACTGTACCACAAAAGTGCAACTGTGAAAACACCCTCCAACAAAGAAAAGAGACTGTGAAAAGAATTCAAGTTCAAGCTCAGATGAGATGATTATCCTTAAATAAATCCATACTGACCAAATAAGAATAAATAATGCCACACGGAGCTTATGTCTTACAAGGTTTAAAAAAATAACAGTTTAAATTAAGTTTGGTAAAAGTTTTCACTGCTTTATCTGTTCATAGACAGACCCTGAAGCCCTCTCCAAAGCCACCAGACATCATTATCAGAAATAGAAATGTTACCTCACTGAACCATATGTAAAAAAAAAAAAAAAGAAGTGCTTAAGCTTTTTGAATTGTTTTTGAATAAATTCACATTTTGTACTGATTTATGTGCTTTATGTAAATCCTGCCGCTGTGCACTCAGTATTCATAAAGCTAAACTGCTTTGATGTTAATGAACCAACAAAATAGCACTCAAATAGCTCTTATATAAAAATAGAAAATTTAAACTTCTTTCTATTGCTAATTTGAGGCATGCACGCTGGTGCTGCCGCCTGGAAATCCAACTCAAAAACAAAGAATACAGAATTAGGTTGGCTGGCCTGGCTGCACTTTTGATACAGGATCAAAATCTTTAATCCCTTCACCGCTGAAGCCCGTAAGTAACAAGGCAATTGTATTTCATCTGCGACTTTTCTGTAAAAAACCACCCATTCACTTTTACATTTACCTCTTCCATGAACGAGAAGCTGTGAGTCAGTTAACTGCTGCCGAAGCTAAAGTCAACGCAGAACTTATACAAAAAGGCCCGAGGACACAAGAGGTGAGTCTGAGTGAACAGTGGAGCGTTTAAGGTAAATGTACATTATGCATTTATGCATCAGAAATAAGGTAATGCTGGGAGAGCCTAAAAGAAATAATCTGTAAAGACCACAATGTGTTTTAATGGACTTCACCCTGTCGACTAACACTGAAGAGAGAGCAGGGATGTGCCATGTTTTATTGACACTGTTCTAAAATGAGTAATACAGCCACTTGAGAAATCCAGAGTCCTTATTGATATTTTTGACAACAGTCTGATTAGCATTATTGATTATGTTACACTTATTAATTGTGTTCAGGATTCAAAAAAACCCTGGAGAGGTTTTTGTTAAGTGTCCACATGTCACAAAATGATTAATTCATCTGTTAAAATGATGTTCCTCAGGGGTGTACTCTGGATCTTTTTCTGTTCTCCCAGGATATAATAGGATAATTTTACTTCTGTGCCAATAGTTCACAGTTACCTGTCTATTAGACCGTCTAAGAGTGACCTTTAGCACCTCTATAGTGATGTTTTTAGATGATAAGCTTAAAATAACAAGCTTCTGTTGCGTTTTGACCGATCCCTTACAAAAGACAGAGCTCTCACTTCATGAAAATGCCACATTTGACAGATATGGAGGTGTTTTTGTTTGAGAGCGCCACCTGTTGAGCATCATGTAAACTGTAAAGAGGAGATATTCCGACCGCGGCTCCAGAAATGACTGTTTTTGGGGCAGACTTCCACTATGGCTCTTCTTGTGTGAAATCACTGCAGTGTTAGCAGCATTGGGATTCACAGAGCACCTACTGCACAGACAATAACTAAGTGTCTCTGTGTGAATGCAGATTTTTTTGAGTGTGCTCAAGGCAGTGTGTGTTCTGGTGTTGTGTAAACGGTCCCTCAGAAGCACCTTTAATCCTATTGCTGTAGTAACAGTGCTGCTTTATGACAGTGTTCCCTGTAAAATCCTAGGAGTGAATATGCAGTGAAAGTGAAGTTTGTGAAGTTCTTACAGAAAGCGACTACAAGCACTTGAACTCGATCATCATTTTTAGTGAAGTGAAAAGCCTTTTTGTTATCTCTACAATTACTCGTCATTAATAACATATATTAAAAAGCAATGGCTGCAGATGGCTTCATTCAAACCCCACTCAATCAAAGAACTGGACAGATTTAGCCGATATTTACACCCACAGCTGTTTTATCTCAGTCTACAAACAAGTTCTACTTTTGAGGGACAGTTAAATAAGTTCAGTCAATATGGCAGTCCGTAGGAATCAATACTACTCTGCAGTTATCAAAAAGAAATGCACCACCTCCCCGCAGTCGCTCATAGCCGCGGGTTAAGTATCAAAATGGAGAACCTATGTTTGTTTGAAGTTTCTATGAGGCAGAGTGCCTAATAAATAACATAAAAACAGCAGAAGGCATCCAGAGCATTTTCAGCGTAGTAAAGTGTTCTCGGGAGAAAAATAACGATCCGCCTCTTTCCCTCTCCACCTCCTCTTAAATGTCTTTCAAGTCTGTCTTTAGAAATCTCAAAGCAGGGAGAAAGGATTAACAGAAGAATTATTGACTAGATTTACTTTGAGAGAAAACCACTGAGGCTGTCCATTTGTCTCTTGCTTGGTTTTTATCAAGTGCAAAAGTCCAGCAATTACTTTTCCTTCGACCACAGGGAGATCAGGAAAGTAGGCTTCGGTAATCCTTACTATTGTGCGCTGGAAGAGGTGTCTCATTATATTCGCAGCAGCTTACATTTGAATTCACTGCTCATGTTGATGGAGGCCAGTGAGATCAATCTGTAGTGAAAGCCTGCGTATTCTGAAACTCACACACTTTATTGGCGTTGCTTGGTTATTGAGGGCTACGTTTAATTAACTTGCAGCATGTCGATTATTAGGAGTCGTCGGGATTACGCCTGCAGTCAATAGCGTTGGTATAGTGCTGCTGAAACAATGTTCAGGTTCAGGTTAGTGGCATGTTCATTTGTATTCCTCTACGCTGAATGACGTCATTGTATTGACTGGTTCTTTTATTACTTTTACTAGTTCAGAAGTATCTACGACAATGAAAGGTCTGAAGTTGGGTTGATGTGGTTCTCAGAAACTTAGAGAAATGTTGTTGTTTTGTTGTTGTTGTTTTTTGCAGAAAACAGACACCAGAACTTAAAAAGTTAGAAATTAGTGTCTGTTTTTATTTCATTACACATCATGAACATGGAGTGAAGGAGGTATTATTACTCCTTCAAACATTAGGCATTGACTCTTTGCCTAAATTCAGTTTATAACATTGGAATTACCGTGTGACCTGTTCATGATCGAAAACGTATTGATTATCATTAGAACAGTATTTAAAACAAAGGTAAAATGACACCTGATTTGTGTGCTGCTAATAAACAGTTTTACCTAAAGTCAGAAACACAACTTCTTTATTCAGAAACTGGGAGCATCCATGCAGCGTACTGTTTTTCTGCATGGATGTGTTTAGGACATTATTTTTTGAAAATGCACCTACAAGACGAGCTCAAGTTGGAAATTTGGTTTCGAATTTGACGCCTGACTTTTTGACTCAGTGACTACTTATACATAATATGGAATTACCATTTGTTGTTATTCATAAAATGATCAATGTCCAAGTGGTAGTAAACATAAACATAACATAATAAATCACTATTTACAGTTTAACCAGGTTAACACTAACAAGGTAGCAAATCATACTGACAGTAATGACAATGACACTAGAATAAAAGAGAGTCCCTTTAATAATCAGTTAAAAGCACAAATGCACAAAGTAAATGACAGTGTGACATCCAAGAACAACTGTAACAATGAATCTCAGACACAACTGATTAAACTGATCCCAAGCTCCAAACATTGTCTCCCAGATCCTTTATTTGACTTTTGAATCAAAGATAACCCGTCTGTCTTGTTTGAAAGGCAGGAAGGACAGAATGATAAAAAGGGTCACAGACTCTTTGAAGCACTCCACAATAATGTGATCAATGGAGTTAATGGAAACTGACTTCCAAAAAGAGCCAATGTTGCCCAGCCTTTGCCGTGTTCCTTTGCACAGAGCGAGGCTGTGGCGTCAGTAACACCACAGAGAGCCATCTGGAAGTGCAGCCCAATGGCAGACACTTGGATTTGCCATTAGCAACGAGTGCCGCAACTGTACTTCAGCCAATCGACATCACATAAGGAGCAGGCCACATGGAGGCAGCTGGCGGGGGCTCAGTCCAATCTCACTTCACATTGCTCATGTCATTTCTTTGTTTTCTACAAAGACACATGGCTATCACAAGTCTGATTGGAATAAAATTACATGTTTTTCAGTGACATGCCCAGTCTGTGTCTTGGAGGAGCATGTGTGGATTGAAGGGACAGCCCAACACAAAAACTCAGTCATTGTGATCAAATTAGCTCTTTAATACACACTTCATGTTGGTAACACTTGCTCACTCACAGTTTAAAGTGATTTCAGAGTTAAAATTATAAAGTAGTATTTGCTCCTTGGTGTTGCATCAATGTAATAATTTCTGAGATGCCCTGGAACAGTTCTTAATAGGGTTGTCGAGAAAACAATACCGTTACTCAGTGCTTGGCTCGCCCTCTGTATTTCTACTCACACTTTATCTGTTCTCATTTCTGTAGATAAGCCATCATTTGGAAAAGATGGACAAAGCAGAGCAAACTGTGTAAGATATACAAAGTTGTGTCAGCTGTCTCTTTATAAATTCTTCTGGCATCTGGACATTCAAGTTCTTAGCTTTAAGACCAGTCTCACCACCAATGACTACCTCATGGACTAAAATGACAAGGATCAGATGTGGTCTTGGTCTATCCACAATCCTCTATGTCTGAGAACATGACCAAATAATCTAGTTTAGAAATGTTTTATAATACTCATTTCTTCATCACCTCCCCTCTTCATTTACACATGTCAAAATTAACTAAAAATTAAATGACCGAAAGTAAAAAAGTACTGATTTCATGGAACTCCAGTCTCTACAGAGTGTTAGTGAGTGAGCTGAACCCACCAAATGAAAATGGTTGGTTTACCTGCTAAATGGCACAGTGCCTTAGTGAAACTCTGAAATAGGTTGCCAACTGAGGTTTATGGTGCATAGTACAGTGCATTTCCTGCACCTGCCGACTCAAATAAGAAGTTAAAATAACCAGCTGTAAAACTAAGCTTGATGAAGAAATAAAATGTTAAAATCACTACGTTACATTACTTAAAACCTGCTTCATTTCCTTGTGCATTAAGGATGGGAAACGGCCATGTTTCTGCACCTAATCATCTCTATAACTCAAGAATTGTTTCACGCTCCAGTCTTCACTTCTTGTCATGACCTAATAACAGCCTCATCTGCGAGTTCTGTTTGAGTAATAAGTGCTTGTCAAGTGGGATGTGACAAACGTATGCAAGTCCTCAAGAGCTGTTTGGCTGATGCAAAGCTGCTGTTTCTATCCAGGAACACCTATGGGCTTTGGTGCATGCTCTATTGACGTGCACTTGTCCTTCAAATAACAGTGTTAATACATATTCACATATTCATTTATTATAGACTTATTCCTGAGAGACAGATAAAAGAAGCGCTAACTGCAGATGATGTTCTGTTAATGTCAAGACTCTTATAAAAGAGTCGACCTGGGGCTGACATCTGTGTATGGTTTATAAATATTCTTGTATCTGTACTCCGCATTGGTCATTCAAGAAAAAGTAGTGTCACATATGTTTAACTATATAGAATGATGTAACGTGACAAAAGTGATTGAGATAAAATGTGGCTGTGTGTGCTGCTGGAGCTCTGCAAAGCTTTGCTGCAGTGTTTTCTTTTGGCAGTGTGTGAGGCCTTATTATTGCAACAGAAGCCAGGAATCCTTAATCCACAGGGCTCTCAGTGGGGAGGAAAAGCTTCTTGAACAATCCCTGTTCTGGGAGCCTGTGGTGAAATCCAGCGATCAGTCAACCCTGAGCCCCTGAGCCTCCTGAGGGCTTGGGACTGGGCCAGTGTTTTACAATGGCCCGGTGCACTGAGGAGAAAGACAGGAAGAGCAACGAAGACAGTGAGGGAGGAAGAAAGCGTAACATTTGGGTGAAAAAGGTGGAGACAGTCGAGGTCTGCTGGGAAAAAAACACCATAACTCACAAACACATAACAAACGACTTGCTGTATTCATGGACCTGAGGTAAAGGGCTGGAGGGACGTAGGAGTGGGTGTCGATTTAGCACAGCGCCTACACACATACTATACACGCTGCTCTGCATGATGTGTCGTATCAGGCCAAGGCATTCGTATCCAGAAAGAAGCCTCGCGCCGGAGACCCATTTTACAAACAAAACAGGCCCTTTTGAAACGTCAGGACTTATATCATTCAAGGCATCGGGTCTGACAGAAGCTCACAGGAGGCCATCGTGTTCATTTTAAAACAGTGATTTAGTGAGCGCTCTGTGCATAATCTTACTGTGGTGCTTACCAAACCTTCTCTATCACTCGTGGACTCATGTGGCATTGTTTAAATGTGAATAGACATGGTTTTGCACGGCTCTTTGGAGAGATTTTAGTGTTGAAAATATATTCAGTAGATGTTGTGGTGAAATTAAAATGTGTGTGACGTTTTGATTCAGGTAGAGTTCTAATCAGATCTGGTGGGGTCAGTGTTTAGGAAGTAGAAAAGACACGTGATCAACAGCTTGTGGTGAGGAAGCAATGGCAGGAGTCTTCCAGGTTGGATTTACGCTTCAGCTTCATTTGTCAAAAAGTTGAAAGGTGCTGTAGGAAATAGAAAAAAGCAAAAACAAATGATATATACAGTCAATTTAAGCTGCAAAGGACAAATGAGGAGCTGGGATGGAGGTGGATTGCGATGTTTTACGGAAAAAGTTGCCCCAATAACAATTATATCACTATCAAATTGTTTTTGCATTGCACCCTCTTGTGTTAAATCATCATTTTCGTGTCACCAAACACCAAAAATTCACCAACTTCAAGGTTATTTTTTTCATTTTTCCCTGGAGTTTTATCATTTCCAAATATTATTGTACATGATTTTGCTAAAGTGACTGCATACGTTCTTCCGATGTGGATGTTTAAGACTATAATATATTTTCCGTTCAGCCAAAACAATCAAGGATCGGTGATTGTGGAAGGATGATGGTTCATTTTTCAGTAATAAATATGACAAATGAATGTTGCTAGTCATACACACCTGCAGCATTTGTAATTTATATTGAATATGTTTGAAAGAAAAATCAACTTGTTCAGTCAATAACATTAAACATGTCTTGCATCAAAATCATTGGGGAAATGGAGATCTAAACCACAATCATTTGTTCATCAGCGTCATCTGAGAGAAATATTGCCATGCTTCCTGTGGGAAATGTTGCTCTGTGATTCATTTGAGCCACATTTCGTTTAGATTTATTACATTTAAAGGATATTTCACAGCCCTACATACATTCTTTCCTTCTTTCTTCTACTGTGACCTCTTTTCCAGACTGTTCCCATCTTGCTTTGGTGAACTTTGACCTAAAGTAGTCCTGTTCTCTCAGATGATCTCATTCTCTGTCACTGTTTGTTCCCAGAGACAGAAAGCCAGACCTCGTATCTGACCTGCTTTTGAAAGCTGCGGAAATGAGATGACGTTTATTTACCACTGTTTACCGATATGAGTCACTCAAATAGCACTTTTGTGTGTTTTTTTGAAAGTCCCACTTCTCTTTTTTAAGATGAGAAAATGGCTCAATTTCGTTTAGTTTTTGGCCCTTTTTTAGAAGAACCTATTCCCTTTGTGACTATAAATCTATGAAAGTAATTGAATGTGTGTATGGGGAGCATATTGTACAGGCCTAAAGGGCGGTCATCAGAGCTCATTAGACCGTCCACCAGAGGGCAGTACCAAGTGCTCTCTTGACCTCAAAGCTGTGCTGGTGCAGTGGCTCTACTGCCCTCGTTTGGGACATTTTAAATACTTGCAGATGCTATACTACCTCCCCCTGGTGAAGGAGAAGCCTTTGTAATGTTCACTTTAGGGCGCAAGTAGAGAGCTAAATCTGGCAAGTTAATGTTGTTAGTGAACAATCTTGAAAGAGCC
The DNA here is from genome assembly GCA_036850595.1 of Rhyacichthys aspro. Lineage (NCBI taxonomy): Eukaryota > Metazoa > Chordata > Actinopteri > Gobiiformes > Rhyacichthyidae > Rhyacichthys > Rhyacichthys aspro. The sequence goes on from CM072153.1 coordinate 18,430,440, forward strand.
ATGTTGAAAACAAAATAAAATGATAATAACAACTATAAAAGCAAACTAAATTACACAAAAATAAGACACTTTTATAAAGATGTCATCAAAGGAAATAATAAGCTTAAAAGGAACAAAATAATTCTACAAAGGAACAAATAAATAATAAAAAGGTAAAAAGAAACACATGATGGTGAGGTAAAAGTAAGTAATGCAAAAACATGAGGTGTCCCAGTATCACTTACATGTTTTTGCCAATACTGAGTACAAATATTCCATAATTCCATAGCCATGTTGTAGCCTGTCTAGCCATCCTAACTATTTTTCTTTCTAGTCTGCCAGTATCATCAGATGTAGATTAAATTACCTCTGATTGTAAATTGCAATACCAGCACACGCAGAATAAAGTGCCTCTGGACTGCTTTGGACAGACACAATTTAAAAAAATACACAACCAATCAGTGAAAGAAAACACTGCATGAAGCCCGCCCCCTTTTCTATAAACAGTTATAATTGGTTTTCTAGGATTTCTAAAGAAACTGTTGTAAATCAAAGGGATCGCAGACCTTTTGGCTTCATAAAGTGAATGGACCAATGACTTACTGCATATCAGTGACTTTTTTGTTTGTTCTCATCATCTTTATTTGCCATAAATTATTCCAACAGTCCTGTAGAGAAAAAGCCAATGGAAACTCACACTGCAGTGATTTAAGTACTTAAATGAATGTTATTTTGTCTATTCTTGTACAGTACGGTGCTGTTTAGTGGTCCATGTGTGTCTTTCCTTTTGAGACAGAGCTAGATAACAGTTTTCCCACCATGACTCCACACATTAAAGCCCTTATGATATAATTGTCTGGTAGCACAGTGTTCGGCTCTGTTTCTGAGTGTCTCTTTGTGTCTGAACAAACCAAATGCAAACACAAAAGACATTACATTTTAAGACTTCCATCAGGTTTTGTTTTTTTTGTTTTTTTTAAAGGAACAAAGAGGATTTCCACACAGCAACCTCAATCAATGAAAAAGAATAGAAGGTAAATAGGCTTTGTCAGTCACTTTAGAGGTATTAAGCAGCATCAAGTTACTTTAAGCCCACATTAGAACCTGAAGCAGTGAAAGATTAAAACCATGCTTTTACAAATATATATATATGCATTGGTTTTGAATGCATTTACCTAGCAAACACATTATACTGTTTGACAAAATGTCTTTTTTAGAAAGAAAGTGTTGTAGCTTCATATATTTTCAGTTCCATTCTGAAACAACGCTACTGTGGACATACTTACAATAGTTATAGCTGGAAAGTGGTCTCTGGAAGGTTAAATAAAGGTCTTAGATGGTCTAAAAATGTAACTTGTATAATGAGTTAATGTCAGCGATGATACAACTCCTTATGTAGGTTTATAATTCAGACTCCAGTCGCCCTTTGTCTGGCACAAATGGTCCCTTTGCCATCGAGTCTATTATGTGAGTGTGCTGGAAAAAGCAATGTTGTCAAATGGACATAAATGGTGGACCTGGCAGCTGTCATGCAAAAGAGCACTTATTCTTGTGTCAGAGTGAATGAGCCTGTTCTGTCTGGACAGTATCAACCACACTGCATGTGTGAACATAAGCTGTAGGTCACATATGTAGAATAGCTTCAGAGCACTTTGACATTGATTGTAAGAGCAGATCCAGCTCCTTTTAAAATTTGTGCTTGACTTTTTTCATTAGAAGTTGTGGGTGTTCAGAGTAAGGCCGTGGTACTTAATGATAAAGAGTTTATTTCCTGTTTTTCTCCATCTGTGTACGTGTAATACTGCAGTAAGTATCCCACAAAGAGGCCTTTGAAAGAAGCTAACCTTGATTTTGTACTTTTTGAATTCATTCTCATGCAGAGAGTCTAGGCCTGTTGCTTATTAATAAAGCAACTTCCTTTGAATTATTTATGTGGTGAGTGAAGGTGTGTTCTTTTCCTAACAAAAGGATTTTACACCTCAGTAAAAATTAAAAGATACAGTTGGTAATATCATGTGAATTAGTTTTGCGTTAACATCTTGTGTGATTTCATTTTTTCACCCAGGCCACTGCTGTGAAAAGACATAAGTAATTGATTTCAGGTCAGAAATCAAGAATAGCTGAAGGCCTTGAAGCTTTGAGTGTGACTCTTCTGAGTCGTCGCTGACTTTTTCACACTTAAAAGCCCTGCGATGCTCAGCGGGAGACCCTGCGTTACAGTAAGTGTTCCTCCCATTTCTCGCCTTCATCTGAGAGACTCAGTGGCTGACATCCTCCTCTTTATCAAGTGAAACGGCTCGTGAAATTCAGAATTTACTCCTGTGTGCGCGCCGACTCCAGCACAGCATTGATTGTTAGAAAGATTCCTGTTGCAGCCTGTCACACTTATGATGTGTTGGCTTTGATGGAGGAAAGATCCAGTTTTAGTCGATCAGATGTGGCATTATTAATAGTCTCTTTCAAGGCTCAGTTAGAACGAAAAAGGTTTTGGAGGTAAACACGTTGATATGTGCAGCACTGTGACAATTCCTCATGGATTTAGTGGAATGGGATTTGATTAGTTAACCTGTTTATGTTCTATTAAGAGCTAATATTGTGTATATACTGGGTCATGACAGGGTTTTTTCTGATGCTGATACCCACAGTCAGGCGTAGAAATATAGAAATAGAAAGGACAAAGGCAGTTTCTAATCTTTGCTCTCTAAATTGCATTGTGTTCTGCTGTTGCTATTGACAAGAAAAGGTAAGCTGTCCCAAATGTGTAAACTCTTGCTTGATTTTTTCCTGTTTTGACAGTTAGGTTTTTCTTCTTCTCCATTGTTTACTGCAGCAGTATATACAGCGTCTGTAATACCTTCCTCTGACGTCAATACACAAGAGAGTTGATAGAAGGCAGCCGGCCAGTTAATACCGAGGCACATAATCCACAATTTAATGATGTGGTTTATACATGCTAAACCACAAAATTATCATAACCACTGCAATGATCTGAAAATATCACAAAATAATTGGGTTAGGGGTGCGTATGTTTGAGACAAAGCTAAAACTGCTTGTGCGAATGTAGTCACTGCAAGTCTGACATTTGTGGGAAGTGAATTGAATAATATTAAAACACATCTTTCACGTCCAAGATTCAAGAGATGTTATTTTTATGTGATCATACACTGTTAAAAAGTTATTGGATTTAATTGGTGAGCAGACAAGTCAGTACAGAAGCCTACAGACATACAGATATAGTCATAGGCATTAGCTTTATTATTAATGACACGGCTAACAAAATAGTCTGTGTGGAAATGAGTAACCCCTTTTTTTCAGCTGTGTCATGAATCCAAGAAGTGATAAAGCAAATTAGGTTGACATTGCTTGTGGACTGTATAAAATGTAATAGGCTTAGAGCTGAGAGAAAGTGGCTCTGACAACTCACGTCTGCTAAAAACTGCAGCACAAAATAGAAACCTGAAAATTCATATTGGCCATGGTTTTTCATTAACTGAAACGATGGCGCTGAGGAGCTCCTGGTGCTGAATATCATCTTGCGGATGTCTTTATTTCAGACAGATTTCCGAGGTGTTTGTCAGTCAGGCAGAGGCCGTGGGTGCAGCTTCATGTCGCTCGGTGCACATCACTCAAACGGGAGGTCAATCAACACCTCCATGACTCGGTGAAAGGTGTGCTAATCACATCTAACACCTCCAATGCTCCAGCTTTTGGAAACTTTCTCTCAGCTCAAAATAGACTCATTATTTGAAAGGACAGCCCACTGTAGAGCAGTTCTGGAGCTTTATTTACACCATGCTGTTAACATCTGCAGTGAAAACATACAGAGGAAATCTTTAACTAAGGCACCGCAAAAAAGATTTTGACTCGGTTTCTAGTTACACCCTTATTTTGTGTGCATTTCGGTTATTGGGTATTTCATTTATTTATTTAGCTAGACTATTTTCAACAAACACCACTCCGTGACCTGTAAAAGACAAATGGTTGAAAATAATAAATAAATGAATATATTAATTACTGGAATACAACAGGGAGGTGCTCTATAAGTTATGCTTTAAATACAACAAATCTACTACTTTTTTTAATACCAATTCATAACTTACAGTAAGTGTCTCTGAACTGTGTTGTACTCGGGATGTTTTTAATAAGACACATCCAATAAGCTCTGGGGCACAATGAACATTACATCAACATTTTAGATGGAACGTTCTAGTCTAGTTCGCAGCTATTATTTCCAATTTATGGCGTTTCAAGTGTGTATGATGGTTTTACAGTGAGCTCTGCCCCTTTCTGGAAACTCTTGAAGCCTTTTTCTTTCATTGACGTAGACCAGGTCACATTTGGCCTTATTGTCAGCATGAGCTTCACGTCTCAGAGCCCTGTTTTCCTTCATGGCTTCTCTTCAAAGTGTTTACCTGTGCTTATAAAATGACAGGGCTTGCCATTTGCCACTCCTAAAATGTTTCCACTCACAAAAAGGCCAGCAATCACACTTGAGGAAGGCCACATGTGGAGACGTGACGTTCTGCAGGTGTTTTCAGTTTCAAGTAGAGTTTAACATGGCCTTCACAAATGTAACAATCAACGCTGTCTTCTTGGCTTTTTGTTACTATTTTATGTCACCTTAAGCCCCAGGATCCACAGATAGTAATTACATGTTTTGGTTTAAAATGATTGTACATTGAATCCTCATTTCCTATACTTCCCTACACTTAATTAGATGTTGTTTATTCCTTAAAAAAAATCAAAATAAATCAACAAATATTCGTATAACCTTTTTTTTCCCTCATAAAATGCCACAAAGAGAGAATCAAGGACATACAGAAGGAAATGACAGATTAACAAGATGTGGAAAAAAAATATTGGAGAAAAGTAATATATGCAAAGTTGGTAGAGAGTGTATTATTACCTGAAAAGATATCTTTTTCCAGTTGGGAAAACTACTGAAGCCCTTTGTTTGGCCAAGCACTGAATATCACTGTAAAACCCCAAAGTATTAATTATTGAGATCAAAAAAGGTCACGCTATTATCAAGCATCTGGTTCAGATTCGGACTCTGGCAGTGGGAAAAAAGGTTTGGAATAACATTGACATATAGTACTTGTTGCGGTTTAATCAAGTCTGGAGCTTCAGGAGCCGAGCGGTGGTCTGGCCAGACGTTTGCAGAAACACACGGCGTGATATTTGAGCCGGTGTGGTGAAAGCTGAGAATCTTCACTAGGCACAATATGACTTCTGAGGTGATATTTCAGCAAAATGTCCCTGTGGTGGCACACTGCGGAGATTAAATCAACTAAGGAGTGATAAAAGAAGCTGAACTTACTCCAAACTCTGAAAAGTTACTCAGTGACAACAGAGAAGTAATGAGGAGAGATAGTAAAAATGTTAAAGCTGTGCCAATAATGGATGAAAAAGTGATTAAAGTTCATTTATTACTCACACAGTTAGTCTCTTCAACTAAATTATTTAAACTTCCTGTTTTGGCAATCAGATGCATTGTAGAGAACCAGCACCTTGCAGCAAAGGCAGTTGAAATGTATTTTTTAATGTAAATTACAGTTACATTTCCCTTTATCGGCCTAATGGCATTCTGGCTTAAATAATTGGTTATATTTGTAAAGCATACTTTTTTATCTGCTGTATTCTGTATTCTGTATGTTTTAAATCCTATGACATTTAACATACAGTAGCACTTGTTATACTATTGTGTGTCTGTCAGTAAATGTCAACAAATTTCAAGTACTGTGAAATTTTCCCACTTTTTACTGACAATAAGCTGTTTCCCATCCTGATAATGAAGCCTGTCAACGCAAAGTATATTACAATCACAATTCTGCAGTGAAGAGAATGAGATTTAGATGCTGCCACTGAAAACTTGTGGGTCTTGCTCTTCATGTTCCCTGTAATTTCTGACCCAATACCACAAGAATTTTGTGGATATTGACATAGATTAGAACATTTAGATTTAAAACGGCTGTAAAAATATTCAAGAGACTCTGCAGTTTTTAATGTTGGGATACACTATACTGTAAAACCTGGTCAGTGATGACACAAGTGGCTATTAATGGTACACTCTGTAAAATGTTACAGTATACAGCTGAACAAATGTAACACATCACCTGAAACTGCACTGTTAATACTGAAAAATTAACAGTTCTTGCTTTGTCTTATACATATATAAATATACATTTTAAGATCCTTAAAGCTGAGCAGAAGAAACCATAACTTCCTGATCCTGAACAACTGCCCAGAACAAACAAACTGAGCGGGAGAAGTACATTCATGGTTCTTTTTTCAACACACTTTGTTGCATTACGTCTTCAGATATTTACGAACTAAATTAATTTTGTTTAAAAATGTTGTGAACTAATATCCTATTTCCACTGGGACCTTTCACATCAGCCTGTCCCTGCAGGGCTTCCGTAGGTGCTTGAGGGTGCAGTAGCTGCAGTTTTATAAATCAGTTGTAGTTTAAGAGAAAATTTCAGATAGATTTATATTAAAGCTTTCTTGACAAATCACTGTTAAGCTTAAATAACTAAATATGAAATTATGGCAGTACAGTAACAGGAAGAAGTAGTCTGTATAAAGTAAAATGAGTCATATATGTTCCTCCATTATCGGAGGTCTTTTCAGATTGCTATAATTGAATTCTGTCCACACGCTGGCATCCTGAGATGTACTTACACTTAAGGCACCATTAGCTTTACATACAGCTTCCTGTTCTCTCAAACGGAGCCGGAGCCCACTCACATCAGTGGGTGAATTTCCTCCGGGGCCACTGATGTGTCCCTGGGGGGCCCGGAGCGTGTCATTGGTGCAAGTGCTTTGGCTCCGGCTCAGAGGGAGCATTTTAATTGTCGCTCGTGTCACGGTGAAATAACAAGGAAGGTTGTCGTGTGGCAAAAGGTTGACTGCAATAAACAGTGTTGTGTTACAGATGCCATGTGTTATTTCACTGTTTCTCAAAGCCTTTAAATGAGTTGTACAGTCCACTTCACTTTCAATGAGTGTTTTCTGAATGACTATTAAGCCTGCCTCTGTGTGGTGCTGTTGCCACTGGAGGTAAGTGCTGAAAAATAGTTTGTAGAGTTGGAAAATGTTCTAACAATGACAAAGCTTCATTTAAACTACAGGTTAACATTCAGGTTCATCTTTATGGAATCATCTAAAACTGGAAATAAAAATTGGAAAACAGGCAATCAAAGCTCAGTTACAGTGGTGTTGTTTGTTCTATGGCTTTTAAATGCAACAAACATTTGTTTTACCATATAAACTGCTTTACTTTGAGAAAAGTCCTTATACACTATAATTTTAAAAAATCCAATAATGGAATCTCCTCGCTCACTCAACAATAATTCTTCATTTTTTGTTTTTGTTGTTATTGTTTTTCAAGCTCAGGTTGCATTGCAATGAATCACATCTGGATCTGGTTCAGGACCAAATCCTAAAGTGGTCTGGATCTGATTTGAAGAGAGCAGCTTGTACCTTGTCATAGGCCTCCTTCAGACCTGGCACTAAAATGTGTACAGAGCTATCAAATCTAATGTGAAAATACCAGGTGTGAGTACAAGAAGTTAAGCCGCCCAAGTGTTTAAATAAAAAGAAGACTAGACATAAACTCTAAAAACCCATCTTCAGTCTGTAATCTGAACATGGGGCTACATTTGATTAGATTCATATGGTGATAATGTTTTTACTTGAGAATAACAGCCTAATTGAAGTTTACAGGTTGTAGCCAACAGTGTCTTATTTTGTAGAGCTGTCCCACACCTGAGAAAACTCTAATTGTATTCCCATTTTGGCTGTCGAAAAGAACAAGGAATAATTTGCCAAGCAGCTGAGTGTAAGACAGATTAAATTGAACATTAAGACTTTGAAAATGAACCCGAAGTTTAATCTTAGCATCCAACCAGAAAGTACTAATCCTTGAAGAGTGTGAGCTTGTTCATTTCTACAAAATGAAAGCAAAAGTCAAGTGGGAACAATCAGTCACAGCACTCGCTGACTTTAAAGACTTCTTTATATAAGTTGATCTGTACAACTTTTCCATTGTCGGTTTCCTCTCAATTGAAGACAGATTCCACGAATCAGTTCAACACAAGCCTCAAATATTCCACAGTAACGAGTGAGTTTAATTAGCTGCAAGAGGACGTTTGTTGTACAAAAAGACTGACTGAGACATTGATCAAGGCACAGATAAAGTGCCACGAGAGCTGGCCAACCTGATTTGTCTTTAATTAAAAGTAAAAGGTTTATCCTTGCATAAGGCAACGGCTGCTTTCCAAAGGCCACTCCAATTAAAGAGTGAGACAAAAGACAGGAGACCTACCTGCAGAGTGAATGCAGGAGAGGTCGACAAACTAGTGTTCATCTGAATGAGATGAGTAAATGCACAAGTTAAGTTTTTTTAATGAACATAGGGTTTGTGCAGCAAACAAAGGGATACTTACGTGTTAAATGTTTTAAAATACTTTTTTTCTTTTTCTTTTTTTATCCAGACAACAGCACGATCTATAGGGATAGCCATTTGTCTATTTTCAAACATTTGATTTTATAATCATATGGATCATGCTTCCAGTGCCTAAAGTACAACCTCTGAGCTCTTGGTAGCAGCCTGTACTTCAGCGTAGTGCCTGAGGTGACTTTGACAGGGATCTGTACACGGCGGTTCTTCAGTAACACAGTCTGTTTACTGGATATTCTGGCTACATCATCTACATTACTATACTGTATGTTAAAGATGAATGGAAGGTTCATCCATAATTTTATGTGTCCTTAAAAAGAAGTGACAAGGTATTGTATTTCCTATTTTTAAGTATTATATAAGTTTTATTAAGTTTTAAAAAGTTTTTTACATTCCATGTTGCAGGTTGTTTTCAGATTTCTAATTATGAAAGCTTCAGTAAGTCATTATAAAAAGATACACACTCTTTAAGAACATGTTTAAGGGCTTCGCTTGTTTCTAATCTCATTGAGAACAAGAGCTTCCATTATCCTGACATATAACTGCTGGACTCTTCTGACAGACTGCATTGTAATTATACAGACTGTGGGCTGTGATATAGATCGCGGTTGTATTTTCCCAGATGGTTGGTCTGTTTGTTCTCCTGTATGACTTTTAGCACAGACTGTATATGTTTTACTTTAACATTTCAGTGCGCTAAAGGAAAGTCAGGCATAATTTCTCTATCCTTGAAGCTGTGTAAAGCATGTGCAGAGCAGAGGGGAGCTTGCAGGAGGGCGTCTCTGTCTTGGCCCCTCCCTTGCCCTGCCCCTTCACATCCACAAGTATCCTGTGGCAGGTCCCAAAACTGGAAACTCATTCAGTCTCCTCTGAATGGAGCGTCTTTAACGCAAGTGTGGAGGACTTAACTTAGAGCAAGAAAAGATGAGAGCCCTGTCGTTGGTCCTGGTTGGTGCCTTGCTGACCCTGCTGTACTTCTCCTGTCCTGGTCATGGAGGTAAGTCCCAAAGCATGCTCTTGTCAAAATGGGAAGTTGGATAACTGTCTATTATAGAGGCTTCACTGAATTATACATCAATGTGTGTGGAGATTTATGTTCCCAGGTCAATTCAACTGTAACTTTCTTTAAACAAGTAGCAGAAAAGTTTGTGGAAACTCTCCAAATGACTTTGCTGGTCTTTATCACATTTTTATAAATTATTTCTATTTTTATCCAAGTACACATTCCTCATACATTTTCCTTTCATTGCTGAAATGTTCTTTTTCATGGATGAAACTCGAAACACCAGGGGAATGATGTGCCAAGGGTCTGACCCTGATCCAAGGACTAAGACAACATCTGTTGGACTCTCATCCGCTTCGGTTTTTTCAGTGTGAATGTGTGAGTGGCTTTACCTTGAGAATGTTTGCATTGAGAGTTGCCAAAAGGCAGGAGGCAGTGAAGTAGTGGAGGGAGGTGAGCCTGGGTCCCTCTGCCGGCAGCGATGAATGGCTCTTTGAGTGGGAAGTGCACAGTGGCGGGCAGGGCTGCTCCTTCTCCAGCCACAGAGGGCACATGAAAGTGAGAGGGGCCGGGGGACGACTGAGGCAGAGGCTGTGTGGGCTGTGGGTAAATGTGTCTGGGAGGGGGGATGCTGGAAACTGTACAATGGCTCCTTAGTACACGCAAAGTCAGCCACAGATGTACCTTTCTCAGTGGGATATGAGGCAGCAGTTTGCATTGAGTCAAGTTTGCACAGTTTGCGTGGGTCATACAGTGTTTGGGTGAGGAAAATCTGGAATGTGGGAAGAGGGAACCGTGTTTTCAAACAGCGTTACAAACTCACCTCAGTGTAAAATCGTACATATGGCGAGTTGGCAGGATGAGCGCCGACTTACAGCAGCTGTTGAGCCCATTGTCTTTCCCGGCTGTCATATCTTCAAACTCTCCTCGCAAAATCCACTCCAATTAACTCTGGGCAAACCTCTTCACGAGTGGCTCATTGGCAGTGAGAGGGAAACAGTGGCTCTTGATCTAAAGCGAGGAGTGTCGCTTTGTCTCAGTGGCACAAAATCAAAACTCACCAAAGGAGCTGGATGCAGTTCGAGCTGTAATCTGCTCGACACAAACAAGAAAAGAGACATCTGCCCTTCTGCCTGCTCATTTATAGATAAACCTGAATGAATAGGACCACACACCGCCTCCACTGATGAATCAGCTGTACATTGGGCTAACAGTGTGGCGATAAGACAGCCTACTTAGAAACTACATGTGGACATTTAGTCAGATTAAGAGAGTTAGAGCTAAACGGAGGAGGAACATGGGACATTTCATCTACATAATGATACTTGAGTAGTTATATTCTACATTACTTGCTATGTCCACATTTATGCAAGTCTCAGAACAGATAATTACAAACACTTAGAAAAAATCTCTATCCATATGACACAACTTTTCTCTTACAAATCAGCTAAACTACTACAGACAGAGAGATAAAACTGTATGTTATATGTTGTTCATTTGTAATTTGCTAATTTTCATTGCAAAAAAACCAAAAATGAGCATGTGCAACTTGAGCTGAGACTCTAGGTTACTCTGTGTATTGTGTGTATAATAAGGTAATCCTTTTGCTACTGTGATTTAGTGACACCTTGTGGTCATGTTCATAACAGCATTAAATCGAATAATGATGAAGTGTCTGATCTCATCTTAAAATGTATGTGACAAGGCCTGGGTTTGTTTCCATTGATAAAGATAGCAGCTGAACATTCAGTACAGCACATGGTTATGGTTACATTTAAGACATAATGGCCCTTTGAAAGATCTCTGATGCAATTGATGGAGCAGCTGATGCTTGCATCTTAAAGTATATCTGACAACAACTGGAAAACACAGCAAATGGATTGACATAGCCCTGAGCATTTGTGATTTTATAACTGTTTGATGTCTAGTGTTTTTCTTAATGTATGTCAAAGGTGTCATGACAACAGACACAACTTTTTGGTGTGTTCCTGCTAATGTCTAGGTCCTATCTAAAGTTATTCCCACGGCTAGTTCTGGTTGTATTATACATTGCTAGTATCAAAATGTTGGCAGGGAAATAGGAACATTTCTTTAAAGGGACAGTTTCTCCTTGTCTAATTATCTGCTGGCACAGTTCTCACTGCCTCTGTGTGAACAGTATTCACCCACTGACCCCTGAGAACAAAATGCTAATGCTGACCAGATGCACTGAGTCGCTGATTAAATTTTGGTTTGTCTGCCACAAGCTGCTAGACTCTGCCACCCATACTGTGAAGATACCGTTCCACAAAAACAACCCCAGTGCCCTATAAGATCCAGATGCCTGGGTGTTGGTAATGGACACATGTTATTTACCTGTATTTCAAACCCAGAAGTGGTTTCTTCGTGTGCCAATTTCTTTTTCTAAGCTTTCCCATAGCCACCATGATTCATTCGCCCACATAGCAGCCAAAGGAAGTTGTTAGCATAAGCACTAGCTCACTAAATCTATTCAGTGATTTCCCTTGAATGTAATCTCTATGAAGAAAATGAAGAAAGACTGACAGTAAGTCGATGCATTATACCTCAAGACCAGTCATTTGGGATTTCCTTGTACAACCTGCACCTGGCGATAACGTCTGTAAAGTTTATGAGTGAATACTAAATACCAGCAACTTCAGAGCCAGTGAAAAAGTGACTGTCATTTCACCTTTTTATTGAACGCATATTTTGTAACATTAAAAGCAGGCATGACAAGCAGACGATTTTCATTTAGTGTCCATGTGACAACCAAATTGCAGATGCGCATTTTATCTTGTCTTTATCTGAAAGTGGACATGACATGTTCCTGTTTAAACTCTTCAAAAACACCCTACGGCACTATGTTTCTTTGTAGCCATTAAGACACCCAGTAAACAGTGTGTGGTTTGGGAAAATTGGATGGAAAGTTATAAATGACAGAGACATGTAGACAGTGTTTGTTTGGACTGCTAATTGAGGTATATTCTTCCTGTGTTGTTGTGTGCTGATAGGCTCCCATTACATGCTGAGAAACCACATGTCTGTCACCCTTCAGCTGAGAAAAGTTGATTCTGTCCAATTAACAGCTTTTATTTTTAAATCTTTTTTTAACATAACATTGCAGAGGTTGGAAAATAACTAAATTCTTGTTCAGCTCCTTTAGCAGAACTAAAGGGGCTCTGTGTCTAATACCACAAATATGTAAGATATAAAAAAGCTAGTGACTTGACACATACTACTTTGTTTTCCAATGTCCCATTAAAGTAAATGAAAAAAAAAATCTAATACGAAGAATGTGATGTTTTGTGTAATATTACTGTTTAAATGGAAATGTTTTGTTCGTATTTGCATTCAATGGTTTCCTCTGAGTGTTTTTTCTATTGTGGACTTAACAAGGGGATTTGCATCCCAAGACTGAATATGACTCTCACCATCTCTCCCTGAGTATAATGTCACTATGGTAACAAGGAAAAAAATAAATATGGAATTTGCCTGAGCTTTGTGAAGTGTCTGTACACAAGGCCTCTGTGTGTTCCTGGCGAGTTGGCAGCCAGTACGGTGTGACTACAAGTATCTCCGCCGAAGATTAATAACTCCAATATTTGCATTGGGAAATTGATGAGATTAGTGTTCTGGTGGCTGTTACTGTCCCATACACACACACAGTTGTTGACCCTCCCCTCACCTCTTTGTTTAAACACAAAGCAATGTTAGGACAGAACAGAGATGTGGCGTTTGGAGTCAATCCAAACAAGCGTGTTTAGAAATGCACAGAAGGATGAACAGTCCTGGTCTGCTGTGACTGTGTGAAAATCCCTCCACATGGACATGGAAGACCGAGGAGCTGTGGGGGCCATGGTATAGTGGCTTTTATATGCTCAGTATCAAGATAGATTAGCATAAATACAGGCTGCAGTGTGCACACTATTTGATCACTAAATTATAAAGCTCCTGGCAAAAATATAGTCATTTTGATTGGTTGGCCAAAGGCATTAAGTAAGAGACAAGAAATTTCCGTTGTGTGAGAACAGATTTTATTAAAAGAGCAAAACATGACAGCCACAAAGTTACTTGTTGCTTGCTAGTAATGCTAATGGCCAGAGAAGTGCAAAAAAGTTCAGAATTCATTGCTGAAAATTTGAGTAAAGCTGTCCATCTTCACTGTAATCAATGTTTGACTTTCTAAGACAAATCTCAGAAGTTATTCTTTGAAGCTATTGGCGATGGTAGCTGCAGGCATCAAGCTGTCAGTCAGAGTGTTCAAATAAACACAATGACAGCAGAATTATAACTGGGTTGAATTCTTTGCATTCCTCATAAGGTCCAAATAGTCACTGCTAACTAGATCCACTCCGGTTTACTGTCAATACAAACCAACACAGAAGGCTAATTTTGCATGTTTCCGGATCATCCATATGTTTTGTATTTTCCTTTTTAAACAGTAACATTACAGTACATTACTACCTTCTGGAAATTCCACATCAATGCATTTGATTTGGGAGACTGGGTTGGAATTATAACATATGTTCAGTATCCTCAAAAACTAAATTATACTCTTGTTCCTAAAACATTAGAGCACTACATGGGTCCCTTGCCAGACATTCTGCTCATTGACAATCTCATCCATTTGGCTGCATTCTAATGAGGGACTCGACACATCTCACAGTGGGGAGACAATCAATATTGATAATGTCTCTAATATGATATAACCCCCTTATGTCGGTCTGCCTGTCTAATGTTTTAGCCTGCCACTCAGAGACAAAAAGTTTCAGCAAGTCGTGATTTATTAACAATTTGGAGGGGAATTGGTATGAGGCCAACACCATCATTACAGTGTAGTTATATAACCAAGCCTCTTTGCCCACAAAACACTTGTCTTTTTCTCGTGCTGTAGCATTACCACTCCCCCCAGAGAATAACAATGCTGCAGAACATGTTTTAGTTCCTATGTTTATAGACAGTTGTGAACAGTGACTTTGTTACGGATCTGTACCTGATGCAGAGTCATTACAGCTCCGCTTTGTGGTTTCTTTGAGCCAATTTAATTTACTAGACATTATTTACCACAATCCAAATGAATCACTAACCTTTGTAAGTAACACACTGCATCTCAAGGGAATAATGGTCAAAATTACAAATTAGGTTTAATTTCTTTTGTGAAAGAAGCACATTAAAAGAGCCATCTTGAATAGTAATGTGGGCACAGCACATGAAGAGCTCAGCCCAAATGTATGCAGATATTGAGGATGCTGTCACGCTCAGAGCAGGGGACTCATTGACTTCAAAAGCACATTCTTTGGCTCCAGTTTGTTCTTATTGTGATGCAAGAACGCTAAGAAACAGCCATGTCCCTCGCCTTGAGGACTCTATAGTCCTCTGGCAGATGATCTTTCCCACATTGCTCTCTTTGAGGTTGCTGGCTGTCAACGGCAGGCTGCTCGGATTATACTTTAGGGCCATGATCTGCTTAAAGCGGGCAGACGGCCCACACACAGACCTCATTTAGCCTTGGGTGTGTACACAAAACTGTTTCTGTACATAAACACAAGTCGAGATCCTGTCACTCTTTAAAAGGTCAAAGGCCATCGCACAGTGTGCACCATTGTTGTCTTAACCCCTTCCATGTCAATCAGATACGCCGGTGAAGGGGACTTCTGCAGCAGTGTAATGACACACACAGTCTACAGCCGGATTGCTAAGTGGCAATTTGACATGGTAAATTGTGGCTAAACTGTGATTACCTTGTCAGAAATTGCAGTCAACACTTAAGAAATTGCAGTCAACACTTAAGACACAATCTTACCTCCATCAGCTGCAGAGTAGGCATTGCTTCTGCTTTAGTGAAGGAAACCTGATTTACCGCAGAGCTTCAGATGTCTTATAGAAGCTCCACTGAGCCATCATGTGCTTTGTATTATCCTTCCACTTGGAGACTAGTGCAACATCAACTCAGGCATTTATATTTTATATTTATAAGTGTTGGCTCAAGAAACATTAGATTTAACTTTTCCGTTCATAGTGTGAGACTATGTTATCTCTTCTTGTCATCACAATCTTGGTTCGGAAACTGCTCTAATTTGATTTATCTCATAATAGGCCAATGGAGACAAAATCACAAAGGCAGATCAAATAAACTTTGGCCACAGAGATTGTTTTAGGAAACACCTCAGCTTCAAATAGGTACCTTGACAGACAATGCAGAGCCTATGTTAACCATAGTCTTGGCTTGGGGTTAATGTAGGGTTGGTCTCAGAAAAATCATATATGGAGTTTGGCTTAATGGTGACATAGAAGGACACCCAAGAGGACCTACATTTGGATCTTAGCACTTAGTTTCCCAGGAGACTTGTCTCGGAGCATTTCCTGTGGGAAAGTCTGTGTTTATTGCCCTGTCAACCATATGTTTTATGTTGTACTGCTTGTATACATTTGAGAACTTGAAATATTGTTCACTGTGTCTGGTTTCCGATCGGGTCTACCAGTGTCTAATGGTGCAGTGTGCTTGTTGCGTTTATCAAGTAACTATATATTCTTAATTTATTTATAAGAATTAAAATACATGTTTTAAAATAGACAGTACAGCATTCAGAAAGTGGGAATGCCACTCAAAATAAGGTCCTTAGATTTAGGCTCAGGAAGTTGGACCATTTTCACACAGAGCTCCCCTGAATACAAACATCAACACCATAAACAGTGTGAGATTATCACAAATGCACAGCTTAAGTGAAAGAATGGCCTCAAACCTGTGTGTCAAAAGTTCATAGTTTTTCTCACTCAGTTAGTGCACACAGTGTTACCTGCACCTAAAAAATCACCATGACCTCGCCGACAATTTTCAAAAAGAATGTGCAGCTTATTTGACCTTCCAAACATATGAGCGTTGATATTGGCCGGTGCTACATCCACTCAGCTGAGCCTGTTTATTCTTGATAAGAGCTGTTGTGGAGTTTAGTGCCATAAATGAAACTCCAGAGAATATTCTCATCATCACAGAATTGCCTACTTTTCAATAAGCAGGAATTATGCATGACCAGATGTCTCGATATGAGTGGCCTCAATGGGTTTTCCACTTTTACACAAGTCTATTTTTTGCTTTGGCTGAATAAAGATTATTGTGTTCAGTTCTGACTGCCATTGTCTATTGTACAATTGAAAATGCCTTCAAATACAACAGAATGGTTTCCCACAACATTAATAAAGCATGGAATTATTTCCTTTGACAAAACTGTATCATCAACAACTCAAAATATTACCCGATATCATTTTCTATGTCACTTGGTAAAAATGAATGTCCCAATTAGATTTACCAACAGAGTGTCCTTTGTGGAGGGCTCTACATTGCGTGTAACTCACATGCTCTGAGCCGAGTGGAACAGCACTGATGTGTCCAATGTGGTAACAAAACTCTGCTAAAGCTCTGGAAAAGCTGCGTGAATCATGGGAAATATTTCCAAGCATCGAGGCCTGATTCATCTGAGACGTGTTAGGAAAAGTCTGAGGTTTCCACTCCAACATCTGGAGCCAGCTTGGCCAGTAGCTAAACAGAGAGTCGAAGCCTGAATACAATTGTCCCTCTGCTGTTTTACCCTAATATAGACAAAACGACTGCAATGAAAGAATGCTGTAATTAGCTGAGTAATGAAGAATGTGCTGCTAGATCTAAAGAACCAGCAGGAAGAGATCAGTATGAAGTGTTTCTATGTTTGGCCAATCTTTTTACTCCTGGGATCGTTGCAGTAGGTTGTTAATGAGACAGCGTTTAACTTAATAACTTAAACATAGATTTTTACATAGCTCTTTCCAGCATAGCAGTATATAATTGTGTTTTTACCTCAACACAATTATAGGAAAGAATCCATATACTTTACTTATTCACCAAAGCAGAGGAACAGAGAAATATATATTATCGACTAAACACTTCACAACGGCAATTTGTGTTTGAATGAAGGTATTTAACCCTTATTTTATTAAAATCACTTATTACTTTATCTATGACAAAGGGTGTGTCTGATAATAGAGTTCCCCACTGCATACCCCGCGTCCCTTGTGTTTGGATTCCATCTAAACAGGATAAAATCATTTGTTTGCATAAGTCCATTTGGGACACTGGTAGCTCACACATGAATATGACTCAGTTTTTTAAAACAGAGAGAGGTCCAGAGTGAGCGGGGGACTCCCTCTGTCCCGAGGGCTATGAGTCAGAGGCACAAGGCCACAGCAGTTTAATCATGAGACATTACACTCCAGACTAATGGTTTTCTATGGCTCTAATTAGCTCTGGACTTCGAGCTGTTATTAGCCTTTTGGACTAAACTGTGAGACTGAGCTGTAGCTGCAAGGGACAGTGATAGTTGAAACCCTTAAAGGAGAAGTAACTCAGTCGTGTTGGTCAACTTTCTGCCATTAACCAAAGCAGTAAATGGATAGCATCTAACCAAACATTGACAGCAAAACTAATCTTTGAAACTCTGTAGATGCTCTTATTTTTCAGCTTATACTTTGTACTTTCTTCTGATTGGAAAAACAGGAGAAGAAATGCCAGAAAATGTATCCGTTTTTGACCATAGAGCTATATGTAATCCTTATTTTATTAAAAAATATCACTTTCCCTTTTAAATCCATGTTACAGACCACATTATGTCTCTTTATGGAAAGTTTTGACACTTTTACAAGGTCCCCAGAACATAGCAGCCAGGTGTCACCTTACGGTAGAGTTTGCCGAGAATGTAATGATTTTGGAAGTTGTTAAAACAAATATGAACATCCTCCCTCTGCCAGCAGGAGCGTAGAGTCAGGAGAACCACTTTAATGCTGACATGAAGGCAGATCAGCACCCGCTCCCATCCCGCTGGAAATCTTCATCAGCGTCGCAGTGGGACTCCCGAGTGCTCACAGTAATTTGACACCAGACGGCCTCATTACAGGCTCGGTTCAGACAAAATCAAGGGGGCGGGGGATAGCACCAGGCCTGGGATCCGGCTGCTGAATGTCCCAAATAAGTTGCGTTGGATAAATATAGCTACGTGAGGGGAACCAACAAAGGAGCATGTTGGATTGATGAAAGAGGGAAAAGAGGGAGGAGCGACAGGGTGTGGCGTTTCTGCATCCACCAGAACTGTGTGTCTGCAGTCGCTGTAGTGTTGCGGTTCACACAGACCCCAGTGTTAGGGGGCCAGAGCAATGCCGTCATCACTAGTTACTTAAAGACTTAAAATAACCACAGGAAATGATGCGTCCCATGAAGGTCGGCTTGACTGACTGTATGGCTGGCTGCGGGAGCACGAGGGAGCAGAAAACAGCTGCAGTGGAGCTGAAGCACACGTCATTGCCGATCCAGACAACCACGCTCATTGTGCAATCATGTGTTGAGTTCTTTGCACAGTTGTGGGGAAACAGAAGCTAGGGTTTTGTGAGGTTAAAGTGGGAGATGTGGCAGAAGAAAAGGAGTGGTTTCTCTAAATGTTTTGACATCGGCAATTGGATTTTAATTTGAATTGTTAGCTTACATTGTATATCTAGTAACACGGCGTTCGGAGCAACACTTTATAATTGTCTTTTATTGTAATTTGTAATAAATGCTGCTCAATCGGAGAATGAGACAGACAAAAGTAATGCTATTTTTTATTTCAGTAGAGACAAACCTCCTCGATGTAGTTATAGTAAACCAACAGTGGCATAATGGTCATCTAAAGTGAGCATGTCAGGAAAAAGATCCTTCTACATTCAGTATAACTTAAGATGTTGAAGTAAATATGGAAAATAAACATCTGAAAAAGCAGAAGTAAGCAATAAACTGTCAAATCCAAACCTAAATCTGGGACAACAGTGGCTAATGTCATCAAAACATAGGAATGGTTGGGATTATTTATATATTACTTAGTGGCTACATGTCCTCACAGAGAATAAAATAGTTTCATTCTTGGCTCATATACAGAGCTTGCAACATGGAAAAAGACAGCGAAAATCCAGATCAGACTATTACAACTGATGGAAAAACTGTGGTTTGAGTCTGAAGAGGATTGTGAACAGGATTGTGTTTAATTATTTTAAATCCAAGATAATGAAGAAAACGTTGTGTCTTCGGTGTGTTGTCAGTGCCGTGTGAGTGGGACATACAGTAAATATATTGTGTGTGAGTCTCAGCTTTTATGTTTTATTGTGGGATTTTCCTGTCTTTAAATGACAATGAGAGACGGCTCAACCATAAACAGTTCGGCTCAGAGAAATGAATCACACACTGTGTTAGGTGTAACAGTCAATGCCCCGTAACAAGCAGCGTTTAAGACACCACGTTTGTCTTTCTTATGTAGTGATCATGTTTCATCTCTAGAGGCTGGTCAGCTTTGTTTTGGAACGACCAGGAAATAGCCTAAAAGGGGACGGTGGCTTATCTTTTTGCTGTGGGAAAAATCACCTCACATTTTAGGAAAAAAGCATAAGGGAAGCTTCTGATTAGCTTCTGTTTCTGAACTCATGTCTGCTTTTCCAAATCTCTTTCAGCTATCTTCATGGCTTATATTTTACTTATTTTTAAAAAAGAGCATTACATTATTTATATAAGCCTTTATGTGAAACAATCATTTACCCAATTGATCCCATTGTTAGACTTCTATCTAAAAATAATCTCATATTTTCCCATGTTTACTTCACTGCACACATTTCCATTTCCAGTTATTATTCAGATCACATGAACCTAATAGAACTCTTGCTCAAAATGATTATGGGCCTGATTAAACAAACTAATAAAGTAAACATTTGGGCTGCTCTGCTTTGTGGCGGAGAGCAAAAAATATCCTGAAAAAGACGGAAAACAGGCCAGGCCTTTGAGCGTCTGAGCAGTGAAGTCAAATGAAAGGCTAAACGCAGATGATAGCAGAGATCACAATGACAACCAGTATTTTTGTGGCCCGAAATGCAATCTGATTCACCGTGTTGTGTCAGATGGAGCCACGGGAATGGTCCTTCTGGAGGAATGAAAGGATAGTGAACGTAGAGGATGACCATGCGTGACCTGGAGCATCCTGCCACTGTGCAGCCAAGAATGCATTCCCAAACGTCTATTCAAGTCAAATCTTTATTGTTATGTGGCCACCGTGGAGTCAGAGAGCACTGCAATGTTTTGGGGGTTTACTTTATTCTTTTGGAGAGCTTATGCAGTAAAATATTTTTTCTCCTAAACCATAACAGATGAGCTCAGGCCACTTGTGACTTTCTATTTGTTATGGATAAATTGGTTAGAGTTTCCATTTGTTACCAAAGCTGTGATATACCAAACCTAACTTCAATTTGGCTCAATCCTGGCTTAATATTCCCCTGAAGAAATGCGATTAATTTGCAATTTAAATGAGCATTTAGCTTTAGTAAACATACCATTGTGTCATTTAGCTGAAGGCCAGCCCCAAGGCAGAAAAAATGAACGGATTATTTGTGTCTGTGTTATGCTATAATTCACATTCTTTTATTTAAAAAAGGTTTTGTAAAAGTAAAATGGTAAAAGCTGCAGTGAAAGGAGGCAGTCATTTAATGCAGTTTGAATCATACATTTGCCATTAAAGTCTTCATGACAGGTTTTGCTTGCTAAGCAGTTTTGTAACATCTGTGAAACTCATACTACATACTAACGTCTGAACCATATGTGCTTTCCAAATCTGCAGAGAATCGAGGTGAAACTATGGCCCTGGTCAGACTTTATATTAAGATGTTTGGATCCAGCTCTAGTTGTTCATGTTGTTCACATCCAACATTAACATGAGTCCCTCTGTGTCCCATTTCCTCTTTATTCAAATAAACACATGCTTCTGATTGGCCAACCATTGTCATCTTTAATTCAAATAGTCAGAGTCAGAGTTCAATTCAATTCTTCTTTATTAACTTGACTTGGCCTTATTATCACAATATTAATGTTTAGTTGTTTTTCCTAAACATGTTACAAAAAGAAACTGGATCATTTTCAGACTCATGAATGCTATAATACTGCCATGCCTGCTCATTTCAATGAACGAATTAAATGTGGAAGAAAATGTGTTTTGTTGCTCATAGGAACTACACTTTTACTGAGAAACAGCAACACCACCTTTTACACGTGTGATTGAAAGATTACCCAGGTTTGAGGTGTTTTCACAAGGGACTGACACTATCAACAATGCATCCTTAACAAGGGGTGTGTAGTTTTACAGGCATTTGGCGGCAAAATTGGAGATTTCAACTCCCCACCTTAGCCATACAGGGGCATTTTGTTGTCTATGAACAAACCCTGTAGAAATCAGTCGGAGGAGAAGATTAATTTAAACAAGTTTGGAACAAAATCCATTTATTAATCACATTTACATGTTTGCCCTAAGCCTTAATATAGGTTTACATGCAATAATGAAACATAAATGTACCTGTTTGTCTGCCCTGGTAATGAAACTTCAAAGGGTTCTATGGAGCGTTATTTAGAGGTGATTATTCACTAGTTTAGACCAGTTCACCTGTAAACTACAAGATTTAATGCAATGTCTGATTATGGCCTGTTTGCCTTTACTTCAGTAAAGAAAGAGTTCAGCCTGAGTTCAGTCTCCAGTGGGAGATGGCACCAAAAGGGAATAATTCTTTAAATCAGATATAAGCTGTCAGTTTTTTTCCATGGATTGGAAAGCAAGTTAAATGTGGCTATCTTTTGGAAGCTTCAAGGACAGGTTTCACCTTCAGTTACTTTTCATTCAAATGGGAAATACAAGGTTCATTGCAAACTTTCTCCTGGGAAAAAGAAGGCTTACACTTTGCAAACACATTATTACACCAGATTCAGCTTCAGTTTGTTGAGGGTTCAGAAAACACTCTGGACACAAATAGAGTTTGATACAATCAATAGGAGTCAGTGGATATGGAAAATAACTCTGTTTCCTTTCCCTGTGAAAGTAAAGATCTTCCTTCAGAGTCATTTTGTGTATTTTGTGAGATGTCTTAACGCTCAATTGGCTGTTCTGAGCTAAAATCCAAGTTCCCAACCAACATGCAGGTACTTGTAAAAACACATTTTCCTTGTAAGAAAATGTGGAGTAAAGGTTGTGGATGTTGCCATGCCACATTACGGATGTTATTTCACAACATAATTCAACTTTATTTGAAACTGGAGCCGGCACTGTTTTTTCTTTAATTGTGGTGTTTGTAATATTTCTCCAGAAGCGTTCTGGCCCTGAACATAAACAAAAGGGATTGTGATGATATGATAATTTAAATAAACATCTCTCTTGTCATGGAAATTAATCTTTTTATAACTATGACTGACTGCACAATCAAGAAAAGGCCTGAAGAATGGATCTCTGATTAGTCGTAATCAAGAACGGCGTCATTAGTGTCTCCACAGTCGAAACAGAAATAGGACTACTTCAGACTACTGCTTAGCTTTGATAAATTACACTATGTGCTCATTAAACACATTAGTAACCTTTTCTTTTGTTCTAAAAGGGAAAGTCTCAATAATTGACTGACTTTGTGTGCACACTCCAGTAAGCTGCCAGCTCCTTTTAGCCAAGTAGGTCTGGACTACATTTCACTGGGACCTCAAGATAGCACCACACAAGAGGTTATTTTCAACAAGATACTTATGAGATCAGGCTGTAAGGAAAGCTATAGTCCACGTGGTCGTAAAAAACACAAATCTGGAGAAATCTGAATATTACTTTCAGCCATTACCTCACATCTGTCTTTGTGAATGCACTTGAGCGTCCCTGAAACCGTTGGACTGAGAGGGCACCGTTTGGGAGCTGATGGCAGGGAATCAGCTCAGCAATACCTTAGAGGGAAATGAAATGCAAAACAGCTGCAGAATAGTGTCACAGACAGTGGGATTCTGTCCTGACTACAGTACAAGGTTTTGGCTGCAAACTTGAACTTCTCTTCCCAGGAAATCACTGAATATTTATAAACCCTACATTTGTAGGAAAAACTCCCAAAACCCATATAACTATTGTAGCAAGATAAAATAGAACTAAATGGTGACTTTAGCCAGTCATGCAAGCCAACAAAGAATTGGACTGAAAAGTGACTGGCTTAAATCTTGAACTGAGACTTCAGTGGGTTTAAGATTTGGAGCATGTTGTCCTTTTGGGTCACAATAATTAGCGACAACAAAAATACTAACTTCAATGATAATTGCTCAAACATTAACAAATGCTTGTGGCAACTAAACCAAACTTTTACTTATACAACTTTTTATTCTAAATGTTTATCCTTAGACATATTTTCACTGGGCTTGTTCACAGACAACACCTCGTCCCATCATTCAGGTTTGAAGGGACTGTTAGTTGTAGAAATGTATCACTACCAGATAACACCAAAAACCACACACTCCACCTTCAACAAGACAACTACTTTTCAGTTTTTCAGGTAATGTTTCAGCAGATGCCTGTGTACACATGGTTATATTATTAGATGATATTAATCCCATGTGAAGCACACTATATTTGTTGTAGTGTTCCTTCTGACCTGCACAAAAGGTGGACAGTCTGTCATTAGTCACTTTTGATAAGCCTTGAAAACCGTAGCAGCAGATTTAAAGCAGCGTGGCCTGCTGATGATCAGACAGCTGTTGGCCATAGTTCCTGTCTGGTGTGAGGGGTTACTATCAGACACATGATTCATTCACTTCACACCATAATGGCCTTACCTTGACCAGAACGGACCCTCTTTAAAATGCAGCTCATATATTATTGATGGTGCTCTCCATCTGAACTCACTGCTAACTTTCTGAGTCACATCACTAAAGAGTGAAGTCATTTGGAAACACTAACTCAGTGGCCCCAGGACTGTCTCTGTCTCTGCAGTCAAGTGCAAAGTTGTAACTGGCTGTAGTACAGTTGGGATTTATGAATGAAACTTTAACTGTGACCAGCTGCCTTGTTGCACATGTAAGACATTTCCTTTTATGATTGAGTCCTAAAATATTGTGTTTATAAGGAGAAACAGGGATTTGGCAATGCTTTTAAAATAAAGAAAAGTTCTGTTAAAGCAATAAACCTCAGGTGTCATACATAAACACATGGAACAAAGGGTAACATATGGTATAACACATGGAATAGTATTTGAGAATAGCTGGCAAGACAAATAAACATCATATGAAATGGGGCTGTTCTGGTAAAGACTGGGATAGTTTTCTGGTAAATCAAGCGGACCAGGCCTGCTCCACCACACCCTCAACAACCAGCTCTGCACTGCCACCATAATTTAGCCCATGCACTGTTAGGTCAATTACCACAATACAAATACAAGGGGTACTTGGCATCATATTGACACGGAGAACACAGACAGAGTTGCATAGCTCTGCATTTACTGCACACAGCGATAGGTGATGCTTATTAACAGTGACAACGTGAAGCATCATTACAAAATCATTAGGAAGCTCTTATGGCATGACGGAAAAAACAAAGTTGATTTCCAAATAAAGAGCCCAGATTTAGCTGTTCAGCCTTGTACCTTTAAGATCACTGTGTTCTCATTATTTGGCAAGCAACAGGACAGGATTTCCCTTTTTGTGTCGTCTTATCTGTGATAAAACTAATGTTGTTAATCTAAATATAAATGGGTAGACTTCTGTTATTTACATATTATTTTACCTATATGTAGATAAACCTGTTGAAAGGGGTCATGTTCTCAGACAAAGGAAACACCTTCCAGACTGGCTTAAATCCTGTCAATGTACTTTTTACCCAAGTACAGGAATAATAAGTCATAGGTGATTTTTGAAAATGGCCACAGACTGAATGTATCGGGAGTATAGTCAATGAGGACCAGGTGCTGCACACTGACAGGGTCAACAATGCACAAACTGTAACGTGAAACAGGAAGTGGGTCTGTAACAAGAGCAAGAGGTAGACTTTACAAATTAAAACCGGATGTGACCTTAACAACAAGGACCAGAACTAAAACTTTGTTTATGAAACGCTGTCCAATAACCACAAGTCATTCCATCTGATCTTTTCTCACACATGAAAGGTCATCTTAATTTATTTTAATTTATTTTAAGCCAAATATGAATGCTTGAACATGACATTAATTTTGTGATGGAACCAAAACAACGAAGGGAGCAGCATTAATTGTGGTCGTTGTCTAGTTTTCTCCGACAACATGACTTAAATACTTAAGATTTCTCCACCATTTGCCTCTGTTGATTTAATTTTATTCCAAGTAGGTAGGTGGGTGGGTGTTTTTGATCCATTTAGATGTCTTTGTGTCCACCAGAGTTTAGCTGGAGGTGGTCTGTGATCTGATTTTTTCGGGGTGTCAACACATTTTTGTCCCACAAAGACATTTGTATGGCTGCACTCACACTTATCAGAGTAAACTTGGTGTATTTGTCAACAAGAATTACATTATATTGAAAAGTAAAAGTATTTCTTTATCCAGTGGCACCAAAAATGACTGCTTTTCCCTGTGTTAATAGGGAAAGGCAGTCAATATAATACACTCTGACTCCACAAAGGCCATTGCTCAGGCTTTCCCTACAGTATTTTTATTTTGCCCTGGGTTATGTAACTTAAGACAGTGGTATCCAACGTGTTCTAAACTTTTTTATACCCCAGAAGTTTGTATAACTTGCAAAACACAATGAAACTTTGCATTTTATGAGGCTCTACTGAACATATCGCATGTGCTTTACATTTTTCCGATCCATGTGCATTTGATTAGTCCCCTCCAGAGTGCTCACTGGACAGCAACAAATATGTGCACGATATGGAAACACTTCACTCTTTTTCGAGTTGACTGTAAAGCACTCAGTAACAAATGGCCTATTGTTTCCTCTCAGCATTGCTCCTGTCCAAACAGTTGGCTTCAAAGTCACAGCACTAAGCATATTTATGAAAATGTATCATTGCATATTCCATACTCCACTACTCAGTGTTACAGATACGTTTATTCCCAAGGGCCATATTCTATTTGAATGAGGTGCATCTGTACAACATCTGAACGCCAGCTGGATGGTATTGGATGCCTTTGGCAGGAATATCGAGATTTGAGAAAGGGTATTCGGGAACAGCATTCATTAGTTATGAGAAATATATGGGCTGCTTCATTTGGCTGTGGGTTTCAATCCTTCAAACTCATTTAAATTCCAATAAACAAGCGAGAATGTATTCATAACTAAAGGACGGCACTCATTTACATAGGATTTTCACAGTTGTGGAGTCTAAAAGGGTTCGACACATGCTGCATTACATACATGAACTCAATAGCTCAGCGAGACGTAGCTAATGACTCATCTTATATAGGTCAGTGGGAACATACCATTATCACTCAACAGGTATAACTTGGATATGTGGATGTGAACAGTATTTTTGCCTTTACTGCAGTTGGGTATTTTACAACAGTTCAGATTACCTCAGATTACGTCAAAGCAAGTTAAAATGAAGCATAAATATAGCTCATAGTTAACTGTATTAGACTATATTATATTATACAACCATCTCCTTCAAGTATTAATGTAAAAAAAATGGATAAACAAAGTGTAAAGATTTCACCAGACAAAAATACAGATTGTACAGTGTTTAAATGTCAAATCAGAGCATGATCTTTAGTCCCTTTTATTCACTTCATTAAAGATGTTTAAAAAGTGGTCCCGACTTGTGAGTGATGACTCAGGACGGACTAAGCATAAATTGGACTCAGTATAACAGGAAATCAATGTACATAGCAGAATATGTCTACAAATAATACATAATGAAAGAATAGTGTTTGAGTAATAAACAAATTAGTCATGAGATTTTTTTATTTCACATGGTGCTTTTTCTTTTTTGTTCATTCTTTTTGCCCCGTTGTGAAAAGAGCTTGTGTGATGTGATACCTCACACTAGAAATCAGAGCTTTTTTTAAAGTGGCTCACTATTTTTGTGATTGTGTCGCTGGCTGAGCATAAATGGGGCAAAATGCTGACTGAGATGGAATATTGTTTGGGAGAAATTCCCATTAGTCTTACAAAAAACAGCATTTTGTGTCAGCACTTTTTCAGGAATTAGGTTTTAGCAATATAAAAGGCTAAGGATGGGACAGTTTCGAGTAATATAAAAAGTTAATTCTGTATGATGTAAACATAAACAGTTTTTTCTCTTTTTTTCTAACTTAACCACAACATGAGAGTAATGTTTAAGTTTATTTTTGCACATAAACTCTGAAGGACCACATGAAAGTCCTGGATCTAAAAAAAAACTAGGTAAAATGTAGCAGGTCACCGTTTTGTGAGGTACACACTGAAGGAAACTTTAAGCTGGATGCGTTAATGTGTGTATCAACGGGGAGCACTGGAAACAGAGCCCTCACTTCTCAAATGAGCTGTGTGACAATTCACACTGGTGGTTTGCTCCTGCCTGTATTTAACTGTGGCTTCTCATTGGACATGGCAGATGCAGTTAGTGCTGCCACATCAGATCACTGAAGCAGTTAAAAATAAAACACATTATTAAGGTCCTATGAAGCCGCCGTGCAGAGAAAGTGATGCTGTTGGAAAGTAGACCAACGCCCTGACACTACGCCAAGGCCTTCTGGTGAAACACTGCATCAGACGCTCACACAAGACACGCTTTACCCCAAAATACATCCTTCCACTCTCACCAGAAAATCCCCTCCTCCCTTCCTCAGTACATGGCGTACTCTCCTGTTTGACTCGTTCTTTCCATTTGTCCTTTTCCTTCGCTGTACTTAGTCAAGTGTTGGTTGGAGCAGATTTTTGAGGACACAAAGACTCCTTTTACATGAGCCATCTCAAATACAACTTTTGGTGCCATTTGTTTGGTTTGCTTTAAAAGGAGGTGGTTTCCTCTGCAGCCCGGCTTAGTGTTTGCCCCTCCTTTTCCAGAACAGAGTCACCCTGCAGCTTATAAATGTTTAAAAAAGAGCCGTCTTCTCTTCAATCCAAAACCACCTCAAAGCTTGGCGAAGTTAAAGGACGAGTGCAGTAAAGCGCAGTAAACACATTCCATGTCTCACAAAGCAACGCTGCTCTTGCATCCAGCACTGGGTGAGCATGTGTC
>CM072153.1:18458989-18470504 GCA_036850595.1 Rhyacichthys aspro
GAAAAGCAGGTGTAAATGATTAGTGGTGTTTTCAAGAAATAAGTAAAGTTAAAACAGAAGTCATGCAGAGACTCAAGGTTTGAAATGGACTGAAAGGAAATTAGAAAGTCATTTGTTTTTATTCAGATTAATAGTCTCCAAATGTTAAGTTGCACTAAACACTAGGTTTCTCAACCTAATGGAAACATCTTGACCCAGTTTTATACATTAGTGGAGCCATTATGTGTTTTAGTAAATAAAAATCAAAGTTCAACATCTTCTACAAGCTTGACTCCTCCCGTGTGTGTCTTTCACCACCAGATGGCGCTCCTGCTCAATGATTCCTGTAGCTGTTCCTTGCAGCCATTTGTCAGCATTTAACAAGCTCCTCTCTCCTGTGTCATTATTTCCAGCGAATGGCCTTTGCTTTAAGAATTTGTCTCAGCTCTGTACATTTCTTTTCCCTTTTTCTTCATCTTCTTCAGCCTCTGGTCCCAGCGGTCTCTGTTTTAGCGCTCAGTCTGCAGGTTTCATAAGGCTTGGCTTGGCACAGCTGTTCCTCCACATGTGTCTGCTTATGTCATGAACAGCAGACACTCGGCAGATTTCAGCTTTTTCACTTCAATGGATTTCCAAAACAATGAAATATATAGATACTGTAGTCACCAAAGGAGAAGATATAAAATGTGCAGCTTCTTGAAGGGTCTGTGTTATTTGAAGTTGATCTTGCCCTATTCCACAGGTTTACTCATTTCAACTTCAATTCAGATGCACCTAAACTTTATTGGTCCCTGATGGAAAAGTATAACAGCTCTTCATTTGCTGTAAACTGGATGTTGTACAGCCTCAAGGCAGTGGGGGCGCTCCATCCTGCACTGTATGGAGCCACACTGTCTGCAATGCGGATGGTCCATGTTGTTTTATATAGCATCCATCCTGGCACACATCATCTCATACAAATTTTCCAACCTTTGCCTGTGGCTGAGTCATTTTACCATCTAATTTATAATATCCTTAATGTAGTTTACTGCCATAAAGATAATACTTTCTCAGGTGATGTGTTAAAGGTTTGAGAACTGCTGTCTTAGAGGTTTACGCAGAGCCTTACTTCTCTTTCAAAAGCATCGAATGTAGAACTCCTCTCTTGATTTTATCCGGTCAATGAGGCCAAGCTGCTGACTGGCGGTTTCTAGTTAAAGTCCGTTTATAAAACACAGACTCCTCCTTCCTCCCTGTGGACCAGCAATGAAAACACACAAGACAGGGAGGAGGACCCATTCTTCAGATGCCTTTGAGATACACTCTTTCTAGTTTAACGGCGTAAGCTTGTCCTTCCTGTCAACATCTATAAAAAGAAATCCATTATTACCACAAATGAAATCAACTGCGGCAGATCCTTGGCGTCATAAAACCTTTAAGATAACACTTCTTGTAATTAAGAGCGCATTATTTATGGCTTGTCGAAGTTGGAGACTGTCAGAGAGCTCGTTAACCTTCGATATAAAGCTGAGCCGACCTGTGTTGACATTGGCTTTGGCTCATAAGCAGAAAGCACATCTGTTTGGTTTGGACTTTTCTATACTTCCTTATCAGCACGTCCAATCAAATGGAAAGCCCCAAACCTTTTAGTGTGTGCTGTTTCCTCCTTTTCAAATATCTCTATCTATCTCTCATGTCATGACCTGAGAATAAGAGTTTCTGATGCTCCAACACAGCAGCAACGATGTGCAAAACCACCATCGACACCAAGTTTAAATTGTTTAGCACAGACAGAGAAACGCAAGTGCATGAGTCAGCATCTGCAGTTTGCATCCATCAATGTCATCAGTAACTCCAGTTTCCAGAAAGCTTCATAGGACGCTAAATAAAAATGTTTGCATGCTACAGAACAACTAAAACCTCATCATAAACTCAAACCAAGACATTAAACGCTCCAACCCAAACCAGACAGCTCAGTGATGGGTTCAAGTCTAATACTGTAGAGGATTCCCCAGAGGCTCTCAGCAAACACATGTAGCACTCCGCGTTCACACACAGCTGTCAGAGGTGGGACAGGGGTCTCACAGGCCATATGTCAGGGGTCCAGGGACTGGTGTAATGCTCTGGGCTGGGGCCAGAGAGAGTCCCTCCTGCTCCTGGAGGAAAAAGAAAGCCCTTTGACGAGGACAAACACACACACATTCAGGGGACAGCTGCAAAAGAGATAAGGGCCCGTGCTTTGTGTCGCTCTGAGAACAGCCCACGGCTCAGTGTACAGAGTGTGTTCGAGCATGTGTTCACGTCAAACGCAATGTCATCCAGTCATTTACTACTTTTAACATATTTCTTCTAAAGCGAGTGTATTTAGACAAGAGGTCTACTTTTATTGAACTGAAGCCACATTGTTGTTTAGGAAGTATTATGTTAAACGACGGTTATTTCAGCTAATGTTATCACACACTGTATCTCACAACAATGAGTTCCACTTCAGGTTAACTAAACACGCTAATAACAGGCCGGCAGTCGGTGTAATGCAACACCGGACTAATACTAACAGTAGCTCACGTGGCAAAACTGGGCTAATGGGTTGTAAAAATAAACTCGAACATGTACAAGAGTGAACCCGTTTGGAAGTGTGCCCTGATGGATAAAAACATGCAAACTTATAAAGGCCCTTAAGGTTTCAGGGCTCAACATACTGCAGTTTGTACACTTCCCCTTTAACTCTTATACCCCTTAAAGCTACATGCCTTTCACAGTGGGCTGCCTACACCATGTAATTACATTTACATTGTACAGAGACTTATGCATCTATTAGACCCTCAAGGGAAAATGTAAGCTGTTGGGGGAAAAAAAAAGTACAGCCACTAATGAACAACTTGGTCCTCTGAGTGTGCTTTCCAGGAAATTAATTAGACTTTATAGTTACTATTAAATGTGCTGCAAAACATTGTGCAGCAACTTATGTTGGATTTACACATGAGTCAGTGTTTTTGTATGGACATGTATAAATGAAGGTCGTTCTTTTTAAAGGTGCTACATTACATATAAAATGCAGTATAAAAGAGTTTTTCTGATTTGTTTGGCTTTCTATAAGTGCCTTTAGTAGATCTGTGCTGCTTACAAACGGGTCAGGACCAGGTCATGGCCAACATAATAGTGCACAAGGACTTAGGAAACAAGACCAACACATAACACGTAGTCTTAGACAATATAAAATGCATTTGTGGACACTAATTCAAGTATTGTATTAAGGATTTTTTTTTATATTGTGTCAAAGTAAGAAAGTCTATGGATGGAGTCATTTGAGTTTCATTCTGAAGGTAAATTTTGGACTCTAAATAAGACTGCTTTTTTCTATCGTTCCAGTTTGATGACATTTTCGGGAAGCTGTTCTTTTGATGAGAGACACTGATCAATCACAAGTCGTATGGGATGAAAAAACATTCTGGATACACGAACAGTCCAGGTCGATAAGTCCAATCTCAAACCGGTGTCAAAGTCATACAAAGTTTGCAAGCAGTAAAAGAAAGCAGGAAGGGGTTATAATTAGGCCCGAGCCCCACACCGGTGGCGAGGAGCCTATTGGAACTGAAAAGTGCGCGAAGCGCACTAATGAACTAAATGCGCGAAGCGCACTAATGAACTAAGTGAATGACGAGCACAGCTCGTCATTCACCATGGCCCACACCAGCACTGTGTTCGCAATATTCCGAACTCTCGGTTGCCGTCGGCAACGCATATTTGAGATCGTAAACGTGCGCGAAGCGCACATGTCTAAATGCGTGAAGCGCACTTAGACATGTGAATGACGAGCGCAACGTGCTCGTCATTCACTATGGACCTCACGAGAACGTTCGTCGACTCGTGCGCTCTCTCTATATATATAGATAGGTTGCTATCGGCAACGCATACTTGGATCTGTTAGAGTTCTTCATTATTATTTTTATTCTTTTTTTTCATCCTCTATTTGCCCATTTTTAGGATGCTTCCCGTGAACGAAAACTCACGAAAATTGGCATGGACCGCCATCCCGGCGAAAAATCGAATATTTTGTGCAAAACAGAAAAAACGAATAAAAAGTGGCGCGACAGCGCCCCCTGGAGTGAGACCCCTATGGGATGTCCTGAGAGTCAAGTTCGTTGTAGACGAATGAAATTCGGAGCGATTATTCGTTATGTCAGTACGGGCAAAAAATTATATTGTGATGGAGCGACGCAACCAACAGGAAGTCGGCCATCTTGGATTAAACTTTCAAAATAAGATTTTTGTAAAAATCCCACCCCTCGAACTTGAACGAACTCGTCCCAGGGCGTTTAACCCAACGACACCAAACTCGCTCCACATCATCTAGACAAGTGGCCCATTAAAAGTTGTTGAAGGTTTTGTAGAATATTAAACGGTGTTGCCGTGGCAACGCTGCGACTTTTCGTTACGTTTTCGCTGCTCGCCACCAAAAAAGAAAGTGTGATAAATCGCACAAATTTTGTCAGATTTGGCTCAAATTTGAATCATTTACTCAGTCCTGGGCCCTGAACAGATTTAAATGGGAAAATTCCGGATGGGTTCGATAGCGCCCCCTGCAGAGCAAAAAAAAATTAAAAAACATATTTGTATGGGGCAAAAAAATTTTATTTTATCGTAGACAAATGAAATTTGGCACATGTGTCCCTCTCATGACCCTGATCAAAAAAGCCAATGATGGGCATACCCCAGCTCCAATCGTGTTGCCATGGTAACGCCACAAAATCTTCCCTTTTTCCAATGGGACGTCCCAAAACTTACTTTGTCGTAGATTTATGAAATTTGGCACATACTTGCAACATCCCGAGTTGAACAAAAAATTATATTGTGGCCACGCCCCCTGACCAACAGGAAGTCCGCCATCTTGGATTGATCATGTGACCAACCGATTTGCACCCTTCGTACTTTAACGAACTCGTCTGAGGGGGTTTGACCGAACGACTTGAAAATTGGTGAAAATAATCCCGAGAAGTGTCTGATCAAAAGTTGTTGAAGGTTTTGTAGAATATTAAACGGTGTTGCCATGGCGACCCTTCAAATTTGTCTATTTTTGGAGTATTGGCCACAAACTCTGACATAACTTGTACATACTTTTACCGATTTGGCTCAAACTTAAAATGTTTGATCGTTTTCTTAAAGGGCCCCGTCAGAATTTTTATGAAACCACCTCGGCACCAGCACCGGGTCGCGACCCCACGACCTCGGCACCAGCACCGGGTCGCCACGGCGAGGGCCGATCATCGCCGCTTGCGGCTATATTTCTTGCTTGTATTTGAAGATAGAAGTTTTCCACTGACGGTTGCGTGTTGTGGTTTTGGCTGGTCTTGATTCAAGCCGTGAGTTGTCTACGTCCAATATGAGATGAGATTGAGCGCCTGAGTAAAAATGTGTTTGATTCAAAAACAAACAGAGACCTTTACCGAGCTTCAAAACCAAAAACCTTATTTGTTTGTCTGTCCACAGTCATGTTACAAACATGAGCACTATTTCTTGGCAGGACGTAGTGTTTCCAGTAACTCCGTGTTGTGTTTACCAAAAAGGATGATAATAGTTTAGTTGCG
Source organism: Rhyacichthys aspro (assembly GCA_036850595.1). Taxonomy (NCBI): domain Eukaryota; kingdom Metazoa; phylum Chordata; class Actinopteri; order Gobiiformes; family Rhyacichthyidae; genus Rhyacichthys; species Rhyacichthys aspro. The sequence continues at coordinate 18,464,533 of CM072153.1, forward strand.
TGGAAAAATTGCCTCCAAATGGGGCTCAGTTAAAAATAGTCCAGTTTTTTGTCGACCAAGCGAGTATGAATGAGTGGGAAACCTTACACAACCCAGTCCTCAGTTTACCACAGACCCCCACTGCCCTCCACAGACTGTTCCCCGAGGGCTGAGCAGACGCCAGCTTGCATCTAAAGGCATCTCGGGGCTTATTTGTGAGCTGCGCGTTGGAGCAGAATGATTCGTCAGGTCCAGCGGAGACTTTCACACTCTCCCTGCCTGTGAGAAACCCTCTGCGGTCAGCCGAGCCGCTCACTCCCACTGGTTCAAACGCTATTGTGATGGAAATCTGTCTTTTGTTAAGTTGTGTGTGTATTTGTAAAGGCCTGCTGCAGTGGGCTGGGACACAGAAACACAACTACAACACAATATTCGCTCCCACCTACTTTTATCCCGTCTTTCTTGTACGTCTTTACCATAAACCTCCCCGATCCCTGGCCAGCCCCATGAGTGTAGTGTGCACCAGGCAGGAAACAGGCAGGGTGGACCCCAAATACCCCACCCTTCAAACGGAGAGGGTCGTGCCTTCTGATCTGGGCTTTGTCGTCCAGCTGATGGGGTGGAGCGCTCCCTTCAGGGCTTCATTATGTCACTACATGAAGCCGCACATTTGCACATGTTGAAAGAATGAGGAACACCTCTCTTCAAAAGGAAATATACGACAAAAGACAAACTACATAATGCAAACTTTGTCTTTGAATAAGTAGAGGTTTGCCTTTTATTAGTAGTTTTCACAGTGTTACTTCACCAATATGGGGCTAATATAACAAGCACAGTGATACAATGTTAGCATAGACCATTATTACAGACATCAACCAATATTATTAACAGATTTTGCCCAAATAATTGCCTTCTAGCTTTAAAGCCTACATCTGTTGTTTGCAAACTGTTTAAATGTGTAGTACCTCTATTGCTTTATTCTGTGGTGGTCAAATAGCTCACAGTATCAGAGACAATGTGATTTTACTATGGTCCAAAACCTACATAGTTGACTTGAAGGGTCAAAGAAGCAGAACTCTGTCTTTTGGCCCAAGATGGAGTTATTTATGCTCTTTGGTTTTTAAAAGCCAGAGATACATAACTTTGATTGGATGTCATTTGGCATTAGTTCAGCCGCTAACGAGGCACCAGTACAAGCTACCATCAGGCCATGATCTGCCATAAATAAAATCATCATGATGCACACTCTGGGTTAATTATGGTTGTTCTTATTGACCCTAAGGCTGACTTTAATAAAGATTTGTACAGAAGCAGTGTAATTAAATGAAAGTAAATTGTGGAGTGAGGGATCATCTGATGCATGGGTTGGATGTAACGTGCAAAAAGATCATTGACCCATTCGCTGAAAGTTAATAGCGGTATTTGGTGAGCTGTTTTAAATCACAGCAATTAAAATAAAAGCTAAAAAAGACTCTTCCGATATTGCCACAACTTACTCCAGTGGCATAGAATAAACTGAAGATCATTTTCTAAAAGGCACAAACATTTCGAAAACAATTTGCACAGGATCAACTCATGTATGCTTTGTGTTATTAAGTACTCAGTATCGATGAGTACTCAGTTGTAAGTACTCAAACTCGTACTTGTTCTGGAAAACAGGTTGAGTGGGTATCCCTATAAAAAGTTATACAGTGTTGCTTTACAGAAGGCTGTGATTAAGGCCAGTTCTAAGTGTTGGTTTTGGAAAATGAAAGTACCGAAGTGTAACCGGAGCAGAGGAAGTGTCTGAGGTGGTCTTGAAGGTATAGGAGCAGGGTGAGGTGCTGGTCAGCTCAGGGCGGGTCCGGTCCGGTGCTCATACAGATGTGGTATGCAGGAGCCGGCTGGGAAGTTATTTTAAGGGTGAGCCCTCCTGGAAATTCACTTAGAGTCGTCTGGTCCCATTGCTTTTCATCAGGCGCTGCTCCAGGCTCACACAAAACATGAAAAAAAAACCTAAATAATGTTGAGTATCCAGCAATTACTGTAATGTACTTAAGGGTCACAATTACACATGACATACGTGACATGAGTCCGTTTCTATAGGGACATGTAATCTATTTGTCATTGAAAATTAAAGTCACAAAGCAGCCAGGGAAAACACTGTATTTGGTTTCATGAGGTTTTAAAATAGCTGTTAAAATGTGAAATTGATCCAGAAATAGATCCAGTTCCATTTATTGTAAAATGTATTAATATAAACTACACACTTTGGATTACTTTGGATTTATTTCCAGTTAAATAGCCTTTCTTTGATTGGATATTAGACAAAAGTGCCTTGTGAAAAATACAGTACTATACAGCATTTGGGGACTTAGGACGTCATTTAGGTTCAATAAATACGTATTAACAGGTATCCACGGTGAATCTCAGTCCCACATTGGCTTCATGCCGTGCTTAGAGGTTCATTTTGTTTCTTATCTACCTCACTATGTAACAGAAAACAGATGGAGGAGGTGATGCATAATTAATCAAATTTAAAGCATTAAAAGGCATTTTGGAGGCTAATGTTGTTTTGGCATTTTTTTTAGTTTGAGAAAGTTTATTTAACAGGGTCTTTTATGATCAAACTTTTATGGACAGCTGTGATGATTGTTTCATTAACACAGAAGACTATTTGAGTTTTTCATTCCACTAGAATCACACAGACATATTTATAAATAAAGTACTTCTTCATTACAGTACAGTGAAGTTTGCATTGTTCCTCTCATATGGTTCCAGTTTCGTAGGCTTCTTTGGATGAGATGGACAAGTGTTGTAACAGGAAAAATATGTTCTACATTATGTCCAACTGTAAACAGCTGTTTATTGAAAATACCATAAAGAACATTGTGATGACAAACGGAGTCTCAAGTATGTGACAATTTATAGATAGGAGTTGTTCAAAATCAAACTCGACTGGTTTAACTCGTTCAAATGTGGTGACAAAGTGATACATTGGCAGATTTGTTCTTCCACAGATAATGACAGTGTGACGCGATGACAGCTCTAAAGGAGTTTTCTGGATAAGACAAACAACAGGAATGTGACTGGTTCACAAAATGCAGTGATTTCCTTGAACTGGTGTGATTACGGGTAAGATCTGTTCACAGTTTAGTCTTCCATCAGAAACCACACAGAGGGAAAGTGAGGAGGAATAATTACAAAGCTGCAGACTGGATGGGGAAAAGTTGGCATCTCTTCACAGTTAAACAACCGAAGGAAAGAGGATCCTGGGTGTAAATGGGTTTTGGTTAAATGATACTATTAAACTCTGTAATATATGATAAAAAACAGTGTAGTCAAGTCCACACCAACCAAGACTCAATGTGATACTGAGACTAGTGGGAAGAAATACTAGGAAACAAGTCTAAAATTGAACATTACAAGTCTTATGTCTTTATGTGCTTGGTTGCATTTAAAGATTTTAAGTTTTCCCTCCAATCACAAAAGCTTTGTCAGTCAGTTGCAGTCTTTCCTCAATAAAATCCTCTATATCCAAGACCAAACAACAACAAAATGTTGACTACAAGACAAATGCATTAAACAGGGTTTTTTTTAATAGTCCAGGTCTACAAGGGCTCACAACAAGCAGGGCCTGTAGAAAGGCCAAAAGATTTTAATGAAGCAATAAGTCTATTTTTTTGTAACCTATACTCATAATTACGCCCAGTTTACTCCTGAGTGCTGCATTAGGTCTGTTTGCCAATGCTTTCAGGACATAGATCAGTCCTAAGTCCAACAACACAACCCAAAAATCCCTCCGTATTTTCACCTTTCCCCATCAATAAGCAGCCAAACTGGAGGGTTGTGCTGTACCACGCTGATGCCATTTGACCAATGAGGTGTCTAATGTGAGCCGACTGGTGTTTGGTCTTTCACAGACTTTGTGTTTACAGTGATGAAGGTTTGGATAATGCTAGGATTTCACAATTTCATTTTTTTTCTTCAAGAGTTGAGTCTAACTTTGACCAAAACATAGCAGGCGTGAGGTCGATGTGAGAAATGGACTGTACGAACTATTTAATGGAAACTTGCTGTACATGAGGGAACCGTGACGCACGGGCCTAGAGTAAATGTTGGCCAAATGAACCTTTTAATCACACTTGGCTGTGTGTTTTTGTTCCTGATGGGACTTTGACTGTTGATGTTTTCTTCTTCCATTTCATAAACTGTCCAGAGGGAGATGAGGACATGGCCACACGGGACACTGACAAACTCTGATGCTGTCTCTGTTCAAGTACGTATTCAACAAAACTGAAACTAAATATCTGTAATGGGTTGCGGCAATCATTACAATCATATTTGTCATTTCAGTGGCTTGATCCAATCATACAACATTCAGAAGTATGATACGACTGCACCCTTGCTTTTCAGTTGCCATAGCAGTTATTGCCTGCAACATTGGGGAGTAACTTTAGGGAGTATTGTGTTACGTTCTTCATTTAAAAGTAGTATAAAATGCACACTTTTTTGGTTAAAAAGTGGTCTCAAAAGGTGCAACGTTCAACAGCGAGCAATGGAACACTTAGGAGGGACTTCTTAAATGTCATGACAGATCATTAATCAGAAAATATGTCACGTAGACAAGCTGGAAGCAGTTCAAACGAAACTTGATAAAGTTTTTAGTATTTTGTGATACTAGTCTGTAATATGAGGCCCATGATCTACCAAAGTGTAGCCACATCCTTTTTAGAAACCCAAAAACTCTAAATGTGTGAATGAACACCGCCAAAGGTTAAATATAACTCAGGTGACATTTTCTCAGTTGAAAAGTCCCACATTGTCGAAAAATCCCATTATAGAAAATGAGAAATTTCCCTTCATTTGTCATCCATCTGGAATTTAGCTCAATTTAAAAAAAAAATCCAGGGGGAAATTCAAGATTTCAACAGCACCAGCGTCCCACAGTGCCCAGTCTACAGCTTCAGGTGGAACAGTCATCAGTGTCTGTGGTTAGTCTTGTCTCAGGACACGCTCTCATATCCCCGTGTGGGTCAGCTCCATCAACTCACTGTATTATTTTGTCCTTTTGGCTCTCATGAAATACTTTACCCACAGTGAAAGCTAACAGCTGATCTCTGGTGTCTACATTAGCCCATCTTAAAGGTGCGCTGACTTTTAAAATGTCATTATAAACGTAGGTCAATAAAGCAAGGAATAGCTTTGAGCTAAATAACAGTGATAATAATGTAATTAAGTTCATTTAATACAGTAACTCAACAACAAATGTGTAATTGTTATAGTCATATTTCCATAAAAATAAGCAAAATTTTGTTTTTCTAAATTAAAAAAGATGAGTTTCTGTCTTTGAAATTGGAGAAACAGCTGATGAAGTAAGACTGACTCCAAAGTTTATAAGAAAAACTGTCCTCATTTGTCTTTATGCAATAATAATAATTTTAAAAAAGACTGTAAGCACCTCAAGCAAGGAAAAAAGACACAATTGCACATGCTATATTTCAAAATGGAAAAAATCTGTTGACATAAAACATGCACTAAAGGCAGTTACAACAAGTGATGAAGCTTTGGTCTTGTTGTTGGTAAAGATTAAGTCTCTGTCTCCCCTTTAGTGTTTATCGGACGTCTCACTGTTGAAGAGCCATGTACAGCTTAAAGGGGAGATGTTTGGATGGGACAGTGAGATAATACTTTGTTTTTCAAGCAGGAATGTTGTTTACTGGGATTGGATAGTGGCTCAGGAATGTAGACAGTGCTTTGAGGAAATGGCTGTTGTCTCCTGAGTAAGGCTCTCGGACGGGACAGGACTACAGACCTGGAATTAGGGACTCAGGATTAGACTAGGGACACGTAAATCTGGACTAGGAAACGTGAGGCTCTGCTTGAAAAGGTCTAAACAATAACAGTGCGATCTAACATACATACAAACCCTGATAGTTGTAGGTTGGATTGTCATGTTCACATCTGGAAAACATCTTGTTGTTCATTTAAATGATTTCAAGTTAAAAACAGAA
>CM072153.1:18470604-18681983 GCA_036850595.1 Rhyacichthys aspro
AGAAATTAGTGTCAGTTCTTATTTCATTACACATCATTAACATAGAGTGAAGGAGGTATTATTACTCCTTCAAACATTAGGCATTGACTCTTTGCCTAAATTCAGTTTATAACATTGGAATTACTGTGTGACCTGTTCATGATCGAAATCTTATTGATTATCATTAGAACAGTATTTAAAACAAAGGTAAAATTACACCTGATTTGTGTGCTGCTAATAAACAGTTTTACCTAAAGTCAGAAACACAACTTCTTTATTCAGAAACTGGGAGCATCCATGCAGCGTACTGTTTTTCTGCATGGATGTGTTTTGGACATTATTTTTTGAAAATGCACCTACAAGACGAGCTCAAGTTGGAAATTTGGTTTTGAATTTGACGCCTGACTTTTTGACTCAGTGACTACTTATACATAATATGGAATTGCCATTTCATAAAATGATCAATGTCCAAGTGGTTTTAAACATAAGCATATCATAATAAATCACTATTTACAGTTTAACCAGGTTAACACTAACAAGGTAGCAAATCATACTGACAGTAATGACAATGACACTAGAATAAAAGAGAGTCCCTTTAATAATCAGTTAAAAGCACAAATGCACAAAGTAAATGACAGTGTGACATCCAAGAACAACTGTAACAATGAATCTCAGACACAACTGATTAAACTGATCCCAAGCTCCAAACATTGTCTCCCAGATCCTTTATTTGACTTTTGAAACAAAGATAACCCGTCTGTCTTGTTTGAAAGGCAGGAAGGACAGAATGATAAAAAGGGTCACAGACTCTTTGAAGCACTCCACAATAATGTGATCAATGGAGTTAATGGAAACTGACTTCCAAAAAGAGCCAATGTTGGTCAGCCTTTGCCGTGTTCCTTTGCACAGAGCGAGGCTGTGGCGTCAGTAACACCACAGAGAGCCATCTGGAAGTGCAGCCCAATGGCAGACACTTGGATTTGCCATTAGCAACGAGTGCCGCAACTGTACTTCAGCCAATCGACATCACATAAGGAGCAGGCCACATGGAGGCAGCTGGCGGGGGCTCAGTCCAATCTCACTTCACATTGCTCATGTCATTTCTTTGTTTTCTACAAAGACACATGGCTATCACAAGTCTGATTGGAATAAAATTACATGTTTTTCAGTGACATGCCCAGTCTGTGTCTTGGAGGAGCATGTGTGGATTGAAGGGACAGCCCAACACAAAAACTCGGTCATTGTGATCAAATTAGCTCTTTAATACACACTTCATGTTGGTAACACTTGCTCACTCACAGTTTAAAGTGATTTCAGAGTTAGTTAGTTAGTAGTAGTATTTGCTCCTTGATGTTGCATCAATGTAATAAGTCATTTCTGAGATGCCCTGGAACAGTTCTTAATAGGGTTGTCGAGAAAACAATACCGTTACTCAGTGCTGGGCTCGCCCTCTGTATTTCTACTCACACTTTATCTGTTCTCATTTCGGTAGATAAGCCATCATTTGGAAAAGATGGACAAAGCAGAGCAAACTGTGTAAGATATACAAAGTTGTGTCAGCTGTCTCTTTATGAATTCTTCTGGCATCTGGACATTCAAGTTCTTAGCTTTAAGACCAGTCTCACCACCAATGGATCAGATGTGGTCTTGGTCTATCCACAATCCTCTATGTCTGAGAACATGACCAAATAATCTAGTTTAGAAATGTTTTATAATACTCAATCCCTCTTCATTTATACATGTCAAAATTAACTAAAAATTAAATGACCAAAAGTAAAAAAGTACTGATTTCATGGAACTCCAGTCTCTACAGAGTGTTAGTGAGTGAGCTGAACCCACCAAATGAAAATGGTTGGTTTACCTGCTAAATGGCACAGTGCCTTAGTGAAACTCTGAAATAGGTTGCCAACTGAGGTTTATGGTGCATAGTACAGTGCATTTCCTGCACCTGCCGACTCAAATAACAAGTTAAAACAACCAGCTGTAAAACTAAGCTTGATGAAGAAATAAAATGTTAAAATCACTGCATTACATTATTTAAAACCTGCTTCATTTCCTTGTGTATTAAGGATGGGAAACGGCCACGTTTCTGCACCTAATCATCTCTATAACTCAAGAATTGTTTCACGCTCCAGTCTTCACTTCTTGTCATGACCTAATAACAGCCTCATCTGCGAGTTCTGTTTGAGTAATAAGTGCTTGTCAAGTGGGATGTGACAAACGTATGCAAGTCCTCAAGAGCTGTTTGGCTGATGCAAAGCTGCTGTTTCTATCCAGGAACACCTATGGGCTTTGGTGCATGCTCTATTGACGTGCACTTGTCCTTCAAATAACAGTGTTAATACATATTCACAGCCTTTATTATAGACTTATTCCTGAGAGACAGATAAAAGAAGCGCTAACTGCAGATGATGTTCTGTTAATGTCAAGACTCTTATAAAAGAGTCGACCTGGGGCTGACATCTCTGTATGGTTTATAAATATTCTTGTATCTGTACTCCGCATTGGTCATTCAAGAAAAAGTAGTGTCACATATGTTTAACTATATAGAATGATGTAACGAGACAAAAGTGATTGAGATAAAATGTGGCTGTGTGTGCTGCTGGAGCTCTGCAAAGCTTTGCTGCAGTGTTTTCTTTTGGCAGTGTGTGAGGCCTTATTATTGCAACAGAAGCCAGGAATCCTTAATCCACAGGGCTCTCAGTGGGGAGGAAAAGCTTCTTGAACAATCCCTGTTCTGGGAGCCTGTGGTGAAATCCAGCGATCAGTCAACCCTGAGCCCCTGAGCCTCCTGAGGGCTTGGGACTGGGCCAGTGTTTTACAATGGCCCGGTGCACTGAGGAGAAAGACAGGAAGAGCAACGAAGACAGTGAGGGAGGAAGAAAGCGTAACATTTGGGTGAAAAAGGTGGAGACAGTCGAGGTCTGCTGGGAAAAAAAACACCATAACTCACAAACACATAACAAACGACTTAGCATCGCTGTATTCATGGACCTGAGGTAAAGGGCTGGAGGGACGTAGGAGTGGGTGTCGATTTAGCACAGCGCCTACACACATACTATACACGCTGCTCTGCATGATGTGTCGTATCAGGCCAAGGCATTCGTATCCAGAAAGAAGCCTCGCGCCGGAGACCCATTTTACAAACAAAACAGGCCCTTTTGAAACGTCAGGACTTATATCATTCAAGGCATCGGGTCTGACAGAAGCTCACAGGAGGCCATCGTGTTCATTTTAAAACAGTGATTTAGTGAGCGCTCTGTGCATAATCTTACTGTGGTGCTTACCAAACCTCCTCTATCACTCGTGGACTCATGTGGCATTGTTTAAATGTGAATAGACATGGTTTTGCACGGCTCTTTGGAGAGATTTTAGTGTTGAAAATATATTCAGTAGATGTTGTGGTGAAATTAAAATGTGTGTGACGTTTTGATTCAGGTAGAGTTCTAATCAGATCTGGTGGGGTCAGTGTTTAGGAAGTAGAAAAGACACGTGATCAACAGCTTGTGGTGAGGAAGCAATGGCAGGAGTCTTCCAGGTTGGATTTACGCTTCAGCTTCATTTGTCAAAAAGTTGAAAGGTGCTGTAGGAAATAGAAAAAGCAAAAACAAATGATATATACAGTCAATTTAAGCTGCAAAGGACAAATGAGGAGCTGGGATGGAGGTGGATTGTGATGTTTTACGGAAAAAGTTGCCCCAATAACAATTATATCACTATCAAATTGTTTTTGCATTGCACCCTCTTGTGTTAAATCACCATATTCGTGTCACCAAACACCAAAAATTCACCAACTTCAAGGTTATTTTTTTTCATTTTTCCCTGGAGTTTTATCATTTCCAAATATTATTGTACAAGATTTTGCTAAATTGACTGCATACGTTCTTCCGATGTGGATGTTTAAGACTATAATATATTTTCCGTTCAGCCAAAACAATCAAGCATCGGTGATATTGGAAGGATGATGGTTCATTTTTCAATAATAAATATGACAAATGAATGTTGCTAGTCATACACACCTGCAGCATTTGTAATTTATATTGAATATGTTTGAAAGAAAAATCAACTTGTTCAGTCAATAACATTAAACATGTCTTGCATCAAAATCATTGGGGAAATGGAGATCTAAACCACAATCATTTGTTCATCAGCGTCATCTGAGAGAAATATTACCATGCTTCCTGTGGGAAATGTTGCTCTGTGATTCATTTGAGCCACATTTCGTTTAGATTTATTACATTTAAAGGATATTTCACAGCCCTACATACATTCTTTCTTTCTTTCTTCTACTGTGACCTCTTTTCCAGACTGTTCCCATCTTGCCTTGGTGAACTTTGACCTAAAGTAGTCCGGTTCTCTCAGATGATCTCATTCTCTGTCACTGTTTGTTCCCAGAGACAGAAAGCCAGACCTCGTATCTGACCTGCTTTTGAAAGCTGCGGAAATGAGATGACGTTTATTTACCACTGTTTACCGATATGAGTCACTCAAATAGCACTTTTGTGTGTTTTTTTGAAAGTCCCACTTCTCTTTTTTAAGATGAGAAAATGGCTCAATTTCGTTTAGTTTTTGGCCCTTTCTTAGAAGAACCTATTCCCTTTGTGACTATAAATCTATTAAAGTAATTGAATGTGTGTATGGGGAGCATATTGTACAGGCCTAAAGGACGGTCATCAGAGCTCATTAGACCGTCCACCAGAGGGCAGTACCAAGTGCTCTCTTGACCTCAAAGCTGTGCTGGTGCAGTGGCTCTACTGCCCTCGTTTGGGACATTTTAAATACTTGCAGATGCTATACTACCTCCCCCTGGTGAAGGAGAAGCCTTTGTAATGTTCACTTTAGGGCGCAAGTAGAGAGCTAAATCTGGCAAGTTAATGTTGTTAGTGAACAATCTTGAAAGAGCCATGTTGAAAACAAAATAAAATGATAATAACAACTATAAAAGCAAACTAAATTACACAAAAATAAGACACTTTTATAAAGATGTCATCAAAGGAAATAATAAGCTTAAAAGGAACAAAATTATTCTACAAAGGAACAAATAAATAATAAAAAGGTAAAAAGAAACACATGATGGTGAGGTAAAAGTAAGTCGTGCAAAAACATGAGGTGTGCCAGTATCACTTACATGTTTTTGAGTACAAATATGAGGAGCTGATGTTTATCATCCATACACATATTCCATAGCCATGTTGTAGCCTGTCTAGCCATCCTAACTATTTTTCTTTCTAGTCTGCCAGTATCATCAGATGTAGATTAAATTACCTCTGATTGTAAATTGCAATACCAGCACACGCAGAATAAAGTGCCTCTGGACTGCTTTGGACAGACGCAATTTAAAAAAATACACAACCAATCAGAGAAAGAAAACATTGCATGAAGCCCGCCCCCTTTTCTATAAACAGTTATTATTGGTTTTCTAGGATTTCTAAAGAAACTGTTGTTAATCAAAGGGATCCCAGACCTTTTGGCTTCATAAAGTGAATGGACCAATGACTTACTGCATATCAGTGACTTTTTTGTTTGTTCTCATCATCTTCATTTGCCATAAATTATTCCAACAGTCCTGTAGAGAAAAAGGCAATGGAAACTCACACTGCAGTGATTTAAGTACTTAAATGAATGTTATTTTGTCTATTCTTGTACAGTACGGTGCTGTTTAGTGGTCCATGTGTGTCTTTCCTTTTGAGACAGAGCTAGATAACAGTTTTCCCACCATGACTCCACACATAAAAGCCCTTATGATTTAATTGTCTGGTAGCACAGTGTTCGGCTCTGTTTCTGAGTGTCTCTTTGTGTCTGAACAAACCAAATGCAAACACAAAAGACATTACATTTTAAGACTTCCATCAGGTTTTTTTTTTTTTTTTAACCCTCCTGTCGTGTTCACCTCCCGCCCCTTACTTTAGTGTTCCCGGTCAAAATTGACCGGTCTGTTTTAACTGCTCTTAAATTAGCACAAAAAACATTTTTCACCACCAAATTTTCATTCAACATTCTTTAGCTGTGAACTATGTCTCAAAATAGTGTTCAACATGAATTTATAGAATTAGACATAAAATAACTGCAGTGAAAATACAAATAGACACTGAAAATGTTTTACAAAATGAACATGTAATGTAAAAAATTAATGGAAAACCAAAGACCAAACTTAACATGAAGTTGTTTGTGTGCGTGTGTGTGTGTGTGTGTGTGTGTGTGTGTGTGTGTGTGTGTGTGTGTGTGTGTGTGTGTGTGTGTGCGCGCGTGTGCATATGAATTCATGCACATGAGTGGCATGTGACACACAGGTCAGAGTGGGCCTTGCAAATATAGGCATCACATTTGCAGCATCTCAGGCTTGTTTTCTGCCCATGTGCTTGTTGGGGGAGACCAGCCAGGGCAGCGGCTGGGGCTGGGGCTTGCAAACTCCTAACCAGACTGGCGGCATTGAATAAGAGGAGTCACGAAGGCTTTCCACAGCTCTGCTAGGAAAAGTCTCCTCTTGAAACTTCCCCTGATTCCAGGTTGGGTCGATGGTTGTCCACACCATATATGTGTTGAAAACAGACACATCAAGGAGGTTGTGGAACAGTGCCACAGGCCAGCGGGCTGTCATTCGCTTGCAGGTGTATGTACCAGTAAGCTGCAATAAAAGGAACAATAAATAAGAGATTGGGAAGTGTCCACTCTTGGACTGGAATGTCTCCTCAGGTGCCTGTTCTTCAGGTGCCTCTCCCTCTCCATCTGTTGACTGGTCAGTCTCTTCAAAGTCTGGATCAAAATCTGTGTTGTCTTCCACTTCCGAGACATCTTCCTCTATCTCTGGTTCAATTTCAGTGCCCTCTTCATCATGTCCAAAAACCTGGACCAGAACCTCTTCAACAGAGAACTGCTTTGTCAGTCGCCTACTCATTGTGCTCAGAGTAAAAGGAGTGCAAGGCAAACATCAAGCTCAAGTCTGGAAGGTGTGGTTCACGTGGGGGATAGGCACAAAAGCATGGGAAAGAGATGGGTTCACATAACAGACACCTGTCTAGTCGGTATGAAGATATGATGCATTGTTTCATCAGGAAGTTAGTTCACATGGCAGGATCGGCACATAAGCGCGGGAAAGAGATGTGTACCCCCAAAAGATTGTTCAGTCTTGTGTGTGTGTGTGTGCGTGTGTGTGTGTGTGTGTGAGAGAGTGAGTGAGTGAGTGAGTGAGTGAGTGAGTGTGTGAGTGAGTGAGTTGGGGTGGTGTGTATGGGGATGTTTTCTGTCTGATGGATGAATATAGTCTGGATACCCATTCATTTCCTATGGCGGTCACTTTTGACCGGGAACACCACAGGTGTAACAATGTTGATTAAAACACTCAAAATTCAATGAAAGAGGTGATCATCACTTTTGTATGTTCAAGTGCATAGTGTGGAGGATATCATGAGGCCTTGAGGCAATCAGATGTAAAACACAATATTTATGAGTGTTTTAAGTTGTAAATCGGTCAGATTTGACCCGAACACGACAGGAAGGTTAAAGGAACAAAGAGGATTTCCACACAACAACCTCAATCAATGAAAAAGAATAGAAGGCAAATAGGCCTTGTCAGTCACTTTAGAGGTATTAAGCAGCATTAAGTTACTTTAAGCCCACATTAGAACCTGAAGCAGTGAAAGATTAAAACCATGCTTTTACAAATATATATATATGCATTGGTATTGAATGCATTTACCTAGCAAACACATTATACTGTTTGACAAAATGTCTTTTTTAGAAAGAAAGTGTTGTAGCTTCATATATTTTCAGTTCCATTCTGAAACAACGCTACTGTGGACATACTTACAATAGTTATAGCTGGAAAGTGGTCTCTGGAAGGTTAAATAAAGGTCTTAGATGGTCTAAAAATGTAACTTGTATAATGAGTTAATGTCAGCGATGATACAACTCCTTATGTAGGTTTATAATTCAGACTCCAGTCGCCCTTTGTCTGGCACAAATGGTCCCTTTGCCATCGAGTCTATTATGTGAGTGTGCTGGAAAAAGCAATGTTGTCAAATGGACATAAATGGTGGACCTGGCAGCTGTCATGCAAAAGAGCACTTATTCTTGTGTCAGAGTGAATGAGCCTGTTCTGTCTGGACAGTATCAACCACACTGCATGTGTGAACATAAGCTGTAGGTCACATATGTAGAATAGCTTCAGAGCACTTTGACATTGATTGTAAGAGCAGATCCAGCTCCCTTTTTAAAATTTGTGCTTGACTTTTTTCATTAGAAGTTGTGGGTGTTCAGAGTAAGGCCGTGGTACTTAATGATAAAGAGTTTATTTCCTGTTTTTCTCCATCTGTGTACGTGTAATACTGCAGTAAGTATCCCACATAGAGGCCTTTGAAAGAAGCTAACCTTGATTTTGTACTTTTTGAATTCATTCTCATGCAGAGAGTCTAGGCCTGTTGCTTATTAATAAAGCAACTTCCTTTGAATTATTTATGTGGTGAGTGAAGGTGTGTTCTTTTCCCGAACAAAAGGATTTTACACCTCAGTAAAAATTAAAAGATACAGTTGGTAATATCATGTGAATTAGTTTTGCGTTAACATCTTGTGTGATTTCACTTTTTTCACCCAGGCCACTGCTGTGAAAAGACATAAGTAATTGATTTCAGGTCAGAAATCAAGAATAGCTGAAGGCCTTGAAGCTTTGAGTGTGACTCTTCTGAGTCGTCGCTGACTTTTTCACACTTAAAAGCCCTGCGATGCTCAGCGGGAGACCCTGCGTTACAGTAAGTGTTCCTCCCATTTCTCGCCTTCATCTGAGAGATGCTCAGTGGCTGACATCCTCCTCTTTATCAAGTGAAACGGCTCGTGAAATTCAGAATTTACTCCTGTGTGCGCGCCGACTCCAGCACAGCATTGATTGTTAGAAAGATTCCTGTTGCAGCCTGTCACACTTATGATGTGTTGGCTTTGATGGAGGAAAGATCCAGTTTTAGTCGATCAGATGTGGCATTATTAATAGTCTCTTTCAAGGCTCAGTTAGAACGAAAAAGGTTTTGGAGGTAAACACGTTGATATGTGCAGCACTGTGACAATTCCTCATGGATTTAGTGGAATGGGATTTGATTAGTTAACCTGTTTATGTTCTATTAAGAGCTAATATTGTGAATATACTGGGTCATGACAGGGTTTTTTCTGATGCTGATACCCACAGTCAGGCGTAGAAATATAGAAATAGAAAGGACAAAGGCAGTTTCTAATCTTTGCTCTCTAAATTGCATTGTGTTCTGCTGTTGCTATTGACAAGTAAAGGTAAGCTGTCCCAAATGTGTAAACTCTTGCTTGCTTTTTTCCTGTTTTGACAGTTAGGTTTTTCTTCTTCTCCATTGTTTACTGCAGCAGTATATACAGCGTCTGTAATACCTTCCTCTGACGTCAATACACAAGAGAGTTGATAGAAGGCAGCCGGCCAGTTAATACCGAGGCACATAATCCACTATTTAATGATGGGGTTTATACATGCTAAACCACAAAATTATCATAACCACTGCAATGATCTGAAAATATCACAAAATAATTGGGTTAGGGGTGCGTATGTTTGAGACAAAGCTAAAACTGCTTGTGCGAATGTAGTCACTGCAAGTCTGACATTTGTGGGAAGTGAATTGAATAATATTAAAACACATCTTTCACGTCCAAGATTCAAGAGATGTTATTTTTATGTGATCATACACTGTTAAAAAGTTATTGGATTTAATTGGTGAGCAGACAAGTCAGTACAGAAGCCTACAGACATACAGATATAGTCATAGGCATTAGCTTTATTATTAATGACACGGCTAACAAAATAGTCTGTGTGGAAATGAGTAACCCCTATTTTTCAGCTGTGTCATGAATCCAAGAAGTGATAAAGCAAATTAGGTTGACATTGCTTGTGGACTGTATAAAATGTAATAGGCTTAGAGCTGAGAGAAAGTGGCTCTGACAACTCACGTCTGCTAAAACCGCAGCACAAAATAGAAACCTGAAAATTCATATTGGCCATGGTTTTTCATTAACTGAAACGATGGCGCTGAGGAGCTCCTGGTGCTGAATATCATCTTGCGGATGTCTTTATTTCAGACAGATTTCCGAGGTGTTTGTCAGTCAGGCAGAGGCCGTGGGTGCAGCTTCATGTCGCTCGGTGCACATCACTCAAACGGGAGGTCAATCAACACCTCCATGACTCGGTGAAAGGTGTGCTAATCACATCTAACACCTCCAATGCTCCAGCTTTTGGAAACTTTCTCTCAGCTCAAAATAGACTCATTATTTGAAAGGACAGCCCACTGTAGAGCAGTTCTGGAGCTTTATTTACACCATGCTGTTAACATCTGCAGTGAAAACACGCAGAGGACATCTTTAACTAAGGTGCCGCACAAAAGTTTTTGACTCGGTTTCTAGTTACACCCTTATTTTGTGTGCATTTCGGTTATTGGGTATTTCATTTATTTATTTAGCTAGACTATTTTGAACAAACACAACTCTGTGACCTGTAAAAGACAAATGGTTGAAAATAATAAATAAATGAATATATTAATTACTGGAATACAACAGGGAGGTGCTCTATAAGTTATGCTTCAAATACAACAAATCGACTTTTTTTTAATACCAATTCATAACTGACAGTATTTCAACTTATTATATTTTGAAGTGTCTCTGAACTGTGTTGTACTCGGGATGTTTTTAATAAGACACATCCAGTAAGCTCTGGGGCACAATGAACATTACATCAACATTTTAGATGGAACGTTCTAGTCTAGTTCGCAGCTATTATTTCCAATTTATGGCTTTTCAAGTGTGTATGATGGTTTTACAGTGAGCTCTGCCCCTTTCTGGAAACTCTTGAAGCCTTTTTCTTTCATTGACGTAGACCAGGTCACATTTGGCCTTATTGTCAGCATGAGCTTCACGTCTCAGAGCCCTGTTTTCCTTCATGGCTTCTCTTCAAAGTGTTTACCTGTGCTTATAAAATGACAGGGCTTGCCATTTGCCACTCCTAAAATGTTTCCACTCACAAAAAGGCCAGCAATCACACTTGAGGAAGGCCACATGTGGAGACGTGACGTTCTGCAGGTGTTTTCTGTTTCAAGTAGAGTTTAACATGACCTTCACAAATGTAACAATCAACGCTGTCTTCTTGGCTTTTTGTTACTATTTTATGTCAACTTAAGCCACAGGATTCACAGATAGTAATTACATGTTTTGGTTTAAAATGATTGTACATTGAATCCTCATTTCCTATACTTCCCTACACTTAATTAGATGGTGTTTATTCCTAAAAAAAAAAAATCAAAATAAATCAACAAATATTCGTATAACCTTTTTTTTCCCTCATAAAATGCCACAAAGAGAGGATCAAGGACATACAAAAGGAAATGACAGATTAACAAGATGTGGAAAAAAAAGATTGGAGAAAAGTAATATATGCAAAGTTGGTAGAGAGTGTATTATTACCTGAAAAGATATCTTTTTCCAGTTGGGAAAACTACTGAAGCCCTTTGTTTGGCCAAGCACTGAATATCACTGTAAAACCCCGAAGTATTAATTATTGAGATCAAAAAAGGTCACGCTATTATCAAGCATCTGGTTCAGATTCGGACTCTGGCAGTGGGAAAAAAGGTTTGGAATAACATTGACATATAGTACTTGTTGCGGTTTAATCAAGTCTGGAGCTTCAGGAGCCGAGCGGTGGTCTGGCCAGACGTTTGCAGAAACACACGGCGTGATATTTGAGCCGGTGTGGTGAAAGCTGAGAATCTTCACTAGGCACAATATGACTTCTGAGGTGATATTTCAGCAAAATGTCCCTGTGGTGGCACACTGTGGAGATTAAATCAACTAAGGAGTGATAAAAGAAGCTGAACTTACTCCAAACTCTGAAAAGTTACTCAGTGACAACAGCGAAGTAATGAGGAGAGATAGTAAAAATGTTAAAGCTGTGCCAATAATGGATGAAAAAGTGATTAAAGTTCATTTATTACTCACACAATTAGTCTCTTCAACTAAATTATTTAAACTTCCTGTTTTGGCAATCAGATGCATTGTAGAGAACCAGCACCTTGCAGCAAAGGCAGTTGAAATGTATTTTTTAATGTAAATTACAGTTATATTTCCCTTTATCGGCCTAATGGCATTCTGGCTTAAATAATTGGTTATATTTGTAAAGTATACTTTTTTATCTGCTGTATTCTGTATGTTTTAAATCCTATGACATTTAACATACAGTAGCACTTGTTATACTATTGTGTGTCTGTCAGTAAATGTCAACAAATTTCAAGTACTGTGAAATTTTCCCACTTTTTACTGACAATAAGCTGTTTCCCATCCTGATAATGAAGCCTGTCAACGCAAAGTATATTACAATTACAATTCTGCAGTGAAGAGAATGAGATTTAGATGCTGCCACTGAAAACTTGTGGGTCTTGCTCTTCATGTTCCCTGTAATTTCTGACCCAATACCACAAGAATTTTGTGGATATTGACATAGATTAGAACACTTAGATTTAAAACGGCTGTAAAAATATTCAAGAGACTCTGCAGTTTTTAATGTTGGGATACACTATACTGTAAAACCTGGTCAGTGATGACACAAGTGGCTATTAATGGTACACTCTGTAAAATGTTACAGTATACAGCTGAACAAATGTAACACATCACCTGAAACTGCACTGTTAATACTGAAAAATTAACAGTTCTTGCTTTGTCTTATACATATATAAATATACATTTTAAGATCCTTAAAGCTGAGCAGAAGAAACCATAACTTCCTGATCCTGAACAACTGCCCAGAACAAACAAACTGAGCGGGAGAAGTACATTCATGGTTCTTTTTTCAACACACTTTGTTGCATTACGTCTTCAGATATTTACGAACTAAATTAATTTTGTTTAAAAATGTTGTGAACTAATATCCTATTTCCACTGGGACCTTTCACATCAGCCTGTCCCTGCAGGGCTTCCGTAGGTGCTTGAGGGTGCAGTAGCTGCAGTTTTATAAATCAGTTGTAGTTTAAGAGAAAATTTCAGATAGATTTATATTAAAGCTTTCTTGACAAATCACTGTTAAGCTTAAATAACTAAATATGAAATTATGGCAGTACAGTAACAGGAAGAAGTAGTCTGTATAAAGTAAAATGAGTCATATATGTTCCTCCATTATCGGAGCTCTTTTCAGATTGCTATAATTGAATTCTGTCCACACGCTGGCATCCTGAGATGTACTTACACTTAAGGCACCATTAGCTTTACATACAGCTTCCTGTTCTCTCAAACGGAGCCGGAGCCCACTCACATCAGTGGGTGAATTTCCTCCGGGGCCACTGATGTGTCCCTGGGGGGCCCGGAGCGTGTCATTGGTGCAAGTGCTTTGGCTCCGGCTCAGAGGGAGCATTTTAATTGTCGCTCGTGTCACGGTGAAATAACAAGGAAGGTTGTCGTGTGGCAAAAGGTTGACTGCAATAAACAGTGTTGTGTTACAGATGCCATGTGTTATTTCACTGTTTCTCAAAGCCTTTAAATGAGTTGTACAGTCCACTTCACTTTCAATGAGTGTTTTCTGAATGACTATTAAGCCTGCCTCTGTGTGGTGCTGTTGCCACTGGAGGTAAGTGCTGAAAAATAGTTTGTAGAGTTGGAAAATGTTCTAACAATGACAAAGCTTCATTTGAACTACAGGTTTTAACATTCAGGTTCATCTTTATGGAATCATCTAAAACTGGAAATAAAAATGGGAAAACAGGCAATCAAAGCTCAGTTACAGTGGTGTTGTTTGTTCTATGGCTTTTAAATGCAACAAACATTTGTTTTACCATATAAACTGCTTTACTTTGAGAAAAGTCCTTATACACTATAATTTTAAAAAATCCAATAATGGAATCTCCTCGCTCACTCAACAATAATTCTTCATTTTTTGTTTTTGTTGTTATTGTTTTTCAAGCTCAGGTTGCATTGCAATGAATCACATCTGGATCTGGTTCAGGACCAAATCCTAAAGTGGTCTGGATCTGATTTGAAGAGAGCAGCTTGTACCTTGTCATAGGCCTCCTTCAGACCTGGCACTAAAATGTGTACAGAGCTATCAGATCTAATGTGAAAATACCAGGTGTGAGTACAAGAAGTTAAGCCGCCCAAGTGTTTAAATAAAGAGAAGACTAGACATAAACTCTAAAAACCCATCTTCAGTCTGTAATCTGAACATGGGGCTACATTTGATTAGATTCATATGGTGATAATGTTTTTACTTGAGAATAACAGCCTAATTGAAGTTTACAGGTTGTAGCCAACAGTGTCTTATTTTGTAGAGCTGTCCCACACCTGAGAAAACTCTAATTGTATTCCCATTTTGGCTGTCGAAAAGAACAAGGAATAATTTGCCAAGCAGCTGAGTGTAAGACAGATTAAATTGAACATTAAGACTTTGAAAATGAACCCGAAGTTTAATCTTAGCATCCAACCAGAAAGTACTAATCCTTGAAGAGTGTGAGCTTGTTCATTTCTACAAAATGAAAGCAAAAGTCAAGTGGGAACAATCAGTCACAGCACTCGCTGACTTTAAAGACTTCTTTATATAAGTTGATCTGTACAACTTTTCCATTGTCGGTTTCCTCTCAATTGAAGACAGATTCCACGAATCAGTTCAACACAAGCCTCAAATATTCCACAGTAACGAGTGAGTTTAATTAGCTGCAAGAGGACGTTTGTTGTACAAAAAGACTGACTGAGACATTGATCAAGGCACAGATAAAGTGCCACGAGAGCTGGCCAACCTGATTTGTCTTTAATTAAAAGTAAAAGGTTTATCCTTGCATAAGGCAACGGCTGCTTTCCAAAGGCCACTCCAATTAAAGAGTGAGACAAAAGACAGGAGACCTACCTGCAGAGTGAATGCAGGAGAGGTCGACAAACTAGTGTTTATCTGAATGAGATGAGTAAATGCACAAGTTAAGTTTTTTTAATGATAACATAGGGTTTGTGCAGCAAACAAAGGGATACTTACTTGTTAAATGTTTTAAAATACTTTTTTTCTTTTTTATCCAGACAACAGCACGATCTATAGGGATAGCCATTTGTCTATTTTCAAACATTTGATTTTATAATCATATGGATCATGCTTCCAGTGCCTAAAGTACAACCTCTGAGCTCTTGGTAGCAGCCTGTACTTCAGCGTAGTGCCTGAGGTGACTTTGACAGGGATCTGTACACGGCGGTTCTTCAGTAACACAGTCTGTTTACTGGATATTCTGGCTACATCATCTACATTACTGTACTGTATGTTAAAGATGAATGGAAGGTTCATCCATAATTTTATCTGTCCTTAAAAAGAAGGACAGATAAAATTATTTTTAAGTATTATATAAGTTTTATTAAGTTTTATAAAGTTTTTTACATTCCATGTTCCAGGTTGTTTTCAGATTTCTAATTATGAAAGCTTCAGTAAGTCATTATAAAAAGATACACACTCTTTAAGAACATGTTTAAGGGCTTCGCTTGTTTCTAATCTCATTGAGAACGAGAGCTTACATTATCCTGACATATAACTGCTGGACTCTTCTGACAGACTGCATTGTAATTATACAGACTGTGGGCTGTGATATAGATCGCGGTTGTATTTTCCCAGATGGTTGGTCTGTGTGTTCTCCTGTATGACTTTTAGCACAGACTGTATATGTTTTACTTTAACATTTCAGTGCGCTAAAGGAAAGTCAGGCATAATTTCTCTATCCTTGAAGCTGTGTAAAGCATGTGCAGAGCAGAGGGGAGCTTGCAGGAGGGCGTCTCTGTCTTGGCCCCTCCCTGGCCCTGCCCCTTCACATCCACAAGTATCCTGTGGCAGGTCCCAAAACTGGAAACTCATTCAGTCTCCTCTGAATGGAGCGTCTTTAACGCAAGTGTGGAGGACTTAACTTAGAGCAAGAAAAGATGAGAGCCCTGTCGTTGGTCCTGGTTGGTGCCTCGCTGACCCTGCTGTACTTCTCCTGTCCTGGTCATGGAGGTAAGTCCCAAAGCATGCTCTTGTCAAAATGGGAAGTTGGATAACTGTCTATTATAGAGGCTTCACTGAATTATACATCAATGTGTGTGGAGATTTATGTTCCCAGGTCAATTCAAACTGTAACTTTCTTTAAACAAGTAGCAGAAAAGTTTGTGGAAACTCTCCAAATGACTTTGCTGGTCTTTATCACATTTTTATAAATTATTTCTATTTTTATCCAAGTACACATTCCTCATACATTTTCCTTTCATTGCTGAAATGTTCTTTTTCATGGCTGAAACTCGAAACACCAGGGGAATGATGTGCCAAGGGTCTGACCCTGATCCAAGGACTAAGACAACATCTGTTGGACTCTCATCCGCTTCGGTTTTTTCAGTGTGAATGTGTGAGTGGCTTTACCTTGAGAATGTTTGCATTGAGAGTTGCCAAAAGGCAGGAGGCAGTGAAGTAGTGGAGGGAGGTGAGCCTGGGTCCCTCTGCCGGCAGCGATGAATGGCTCTTTGAGTGGGAAGTGCACAGTGGCGGGCAGGGCTGCTCCTTCTCCAGCCACAGAGGGCACATGAAAGTGAGAGGGGCCGGGGGACGACTGAGGCAGAGGCTGTGTGGGCTGTGGGTAAATGTGTCTGGGAGGGGGGATGCTGGAAACTGTACAATGGCTCCTTAGTACACGCAAAGTCAGCCACAGATGTACCTTTCTCAGTGGGATATGAGGCAGCAGTTTGCATTGAGTCAAGTTTGCACAGTTTGCGTGGGTCATACAGTGTTTGGGTGAGGAAAATCTGGAATGTGGGAAGAGGGAACCGTGTTTTCAAACAGCGTTACAAACTCACCTCAGTGTAAAATCGTACATATGGCGAGTTGGCAGGATGAGCGCCGACTTACAGCAGCTGTTGAGCCCATTGTCTTTCCCGGCTGTCATATCTTCAAACTCTCCTCGCAAAATCCACTCCAATTAACTCTGGGCAAACCTCTTCACGAGTGGCTCATTGGCAGTGAGAGGGAAACAGTGGCTCTTGATCTAAAGCGAGGAGTGTCGCTTTGTCTCAGTGGCACAAAATCAAAACTCACCAAAGGAGCTGGATGCAGTTCGAGCTGTAATCTGCTCGACACAAACAAGAAAAGAGACATCTGCCCTTCTGCCTGCTCATTTATAGATAAACCTGAATGAATAGGACCACACACCGCCTCCACTGATGAATCAGCTGTACATTGGGCTAACAGTGTGGCGATAAGACAGCCTACTTAGAAACTACATGTGGACATTTAGTCAGATTAAGAGAGTTAGAGCTAAACGGAGGAGGAACATGGGACATTTCATCTACATAATGATACTTGAGTAGTTATATTGTACATTACTTGCTATGTCCACATTTATGCAAGTCTCAGAACAGATAATTACAAACACTACAAAAAATCTCTATCCATATGACACAACTTACTCTTACAAATCAACTAAACTACTACAGACAGAGAGATAAAACTGTATGTTATATGTTGTTCATTTGTAATTTGCTCATTTTCATTGCAAAAAAAAACAAAAATGAGCAACTTGAGCTAAGACTCTAGGCACAGGGTTACTCTGTGTAATGTGTGTATGATAAGGTAATCCTTTTGCTACTGTGATTTAGTGACACCTTGTGGTCATGTTCATAACAGCATTAAATCGAATAATGATGGAGTGTCTGATCTCATCTTCAAATGTATGTGACAAGGCCTGGGTTTGTTTCCATTGATAAAGATAGCAGCTGAACATTCAGTACAGCACATGGTTATGGTTACATTTAAGACATAATGGCCCTTTGAAAGATCTCTGATGCAATTGATGGAGCAGCTGATGCTTGCATCTTAAAGTATATCTGACAACAACTGGAACACACAGCAATTGGATTGACATAGCCCTGAGCATTTGTGATTTTATAACTGTTTGATGTCTAGTGTTTTTCTTAATGTATGTCAAAGGTGTCATGACAACAGACACAACTTTTTGGTGTGTTCCTGCTAATGTCTAGGTCCTATCTAAAGTTATTCCCACGGCTAGTTCTGGTTGTATTATACATTGCTAGTATCAAAATGTTGGCAGGGAAATAGGAACATTTCTTTAAAGGGACAGTTTCTCCTTGTCTAATTATCTGCTGGCACAGTTCTCACTGCCTCTGTGTGAACAGTATTCACCCACTGACCCCTGAGAACAAAATGCTAATGCTGACCAGATGCACTGAGTCGCTGATTAAATTTTGGTTTGTCTGCCACAAGCTGCTAGACTCTGCCACCCATACTGTGAAGATACCGTTCCACAAAAACAACCCCAGTGCCCTATAAGATCCAGATGCCTGGGTGTTGGTAATGGACACATGTTATTTACCTGTATTTCAAACCCAGAAGTGGTTCTTCGTGTGCCAATTTCTTTTCTAAGCTTTCCCATAGCCACCATGATTCATTCGCCCACATAGCAGCCAAAGGAAGTTGTTAGCATAAGCACTAGCTCACTAAATCTATTCAGTGATTTCCCTTGAATGTAATCTCTATGAAGAAAATGAAGAAAGACTGACAGTAAGTCGATGCATTATACCTCAAGACCAGTCATTTGGGATTTCCTTGTACAACCTGCACCTGGCGATAACGTCTGTAAAGTTTATGAGTGAATACTAAATACCAGCAACTTCAGAGCCAGTGAAAAAGTGACTGTCATTTCACCTTTTTATTGAACGCATATTTTGTAACATTAAAAGCAGGCATGACAAGCAGACGATTTTCATTTAGTGTCCATGTGACAACCAAATTGCAGATGCGCATTTTATCTTGTCTTTATCTGAAAGTGGACATGACATGTTCCTGTTTAAACTCTTCAAAAACACCCTACGGCACTATGTTTCTTTGTAGCCATTAAGACACCCAGTAAACAGTGTGTGGTTTGGGAAAATTGGATGGAAAGTTATAAATGACAGAGACATGTAGACAGTGTTTGTTTGGACTGCTAATTGAGGTATATTCTTCCTGTGTTGTTGTGTGCTGATAGGCTCCCATTACATGCTGAGAAACCACATGTCTGTCACCCTTCAGCTGAGAAAAGTTGATTCTGTCCAATTAACAGCTTTTATTTTTAAATCTTTTTTTAACATAACATTGCAGAGGTTGGAAAATAACTAAATTCTTGTTCAGCTCCTTTAGCAGAACTAAAGGGGCTCTGTGTCTAATACCACAAATATGTAAGATATAAAAAAGCTAGTGACTTGACACATACTACTTTGTTTTCCAATGTCCCATTAAAGTAAATGAAAAAAAAAATCTAATACGAAGAATGTGATGTTTTGTGTAATATTACTGTTTAAATGGAAATGTTTTGTTCGTATTTGCATTCAATGGTTTCCTCTGAGTGTTTTTTCTATTGTGGACTTAACAAGGGGATTTGCATCCCAAGACTGAATATGACTCTCACCATCTCTCCCTGAGTATAATGTCACTATGGTAACAAGGAAAAAAATAAATATGGAATTTGCCTGAGCTTTGTGAAGTGTCTGTACACAAGGCCTCTGTGTTCCTGGCGAGTTGGCAGCCAGTACGGTGTGACTACAAGTATCTCCGCCGAAGATTAATAACTCCAATATTTGCATTGGGAAATTGATGAGATTAGTGTTCTGGTGGCTGTTACTGTCCCATACACACACACAGTTGTTGACCCTCCCCTCACCTCTTTGTTTAAACACAAAGCAATGTTAGGACAGAACAGAGATGTGGCGTTTGGAGTCAATCCAAACAAGCGTGTTTAGAAATGCACAGAAGGATGAACAGTCCTGGTCTGCTGTGACTGTGTGAAAATCCCTCCACATGGACATGGAAGACCGAGGAGCTGTGGGGCCATGGTATAGTGGCTTTTATATGTGCAGTATCAAGATAGATTAGCATAAATACAGGCTGCAGTGTGCACACTATTTGATCACTAAATTATAAAGCTCCTGGCAAAAATATAGTCATTTTGATTGGTTGGCCAAAGGCATTAAGTAAGAGATAAGAAGTTTCCATTGTGTGAGAACAGATTTTATTAAAAGAGCAAAACATGACAGCCACAAAGTTACTTGTTGCTTGCTAGTAATGCTAATGGCCAGAGAAGTGCAAAAAAGTTCAGAATTCATTGCTGAAAATTTGAGTAAAGCTGTCCATCTTCACTGTAATCAATGTTTGACTTTCTAAGACAAATCTCAGTTATTCTTTGAAGCTATTGGCGATGGTAGCTGCAGGCATCAAGCTGTCAGTCAGAGTGTTCAAATAAACACAATGACAGCAGAATTATAACTGGGTTGAATTCTTTGCATTCCTCATAAGGTCCAAATAGTCACTGCTAACTAGATCCACTCCGGTTTACTGTCAATACAAACCAACACAGAAGGCTAATTTTGCATGTTTCCGGATCATCCATATGTTTTGTATTTTCCTTTTTAAACAGTAACATTACAGTACATTACTACCTTCTGGAAATTCCACATCAATGCATTTGATTTGGGAGACTGGGTTGGAATTATAACATATGTTCAGTATCCTCAAAAACTAAATTATACTCTTGTTCCTAAAACATTAGAGCACTACATGGGTCCCTTGCCAGACATTCTGCTCATTGACAATCTCATCCATTTGGCTGCATTCTAATGAGGGACTCGACACATCTCACAGTGGGGAGACAATCAATATTGATAATGTCTCTAATATGATATAACCCCCTTATGTCGGTCTGCCTGTCTAATGTTTTAGCCTGCCACTCAGAGACAAAAAGTTTCAGCAAGTCGTGATTTATTAACAATTTGGAGGGGAATTGGTATGAGGCCAACACCATCATTACAGTGTAGTTATATAACCAAGCCTCTTTGCCCACAAAACACTTGTCTTTTCTCGTGCTGTAGCATTACCACTCCCCCCAGAGAATAACAATGCTGCAGAACATGTTTTAGTTCCTATGTTTATAGACAGTTGTGAACAGTGACTTTGTTACGGATCTGTACCTGATGCAGAGTCATTACAGCTCCGCTTTGTGGTTTCTTTGAGCCAATTTAATTTACTAGACATTATTTACCACAATCCAAATGAATCACTAACCTTTGTAAGTAACACACTGCATCTCAAGGGAATAATGGTCAAAATTACAAATTAGGTTTAATTTCTTTTGTGAAAGAAGCACATTAAAAGAGCCATCTTGAATAGTAATGTGGGCACAGCACATGAAGAGCTCAGCCCAAATGTATGCAGATATTGAGGATGCTGTCACGCTCAGAGCAGGGGACTCATTGACTTCAAAAGCACATTCTTTGGCTCCAGTTTGTTCTTATTGTGATGCAAGAACGCTAAGAAACAGCCATGTCCCTCGCCTTGAGGACTCTATAGTCCTCTGGCAGATGATCTTTCCCACATTGCTCTCTTTGAGGTTGCTGGCTGTCAACGGCAGGCTGCTCGGATTATACTTTAGGGCCATGATCTGCTTAAAGCGGGCAGACGGCCCACACACAGACCTCATTTAGCCTTGGGTGTGTACACAAAACTGTTTCTGTACATAAACACAAGTCGAGATCCTGTCACTCTTTAAAAGGTCAAAGGCCATCGCACAGTGTGCACCATTGTTGTCTTAACCCCTTCCATGTCAATCAGATACGCCGGTGAAGGGGACTTCTGCAGCAGTGTAATGACACGCACAGTCTACAGCCGGATTGCTAAGTGGCAATTTGACATGGTAAATTGTGGCTAAACTGTGATTACCTTGTCAGAAATTGCAGTCAACACTTAAGAAATTGCAGTCAACACTTAAGACACAATCTTACCTCCATCAGCTGCAGAGTAGGCATTGCTTCTGCTTTAGTGAAGGAAACCTGATTTACCGCAGAGCTTCAGATGTCTTATAGAAGCTCCACTGAGCCATCATGTGCTTTGTATTATCCTTCCACTTGGAGACTAGTGCAACATCAACTCAGGCAATTATATTTTATATTTATAAGTGTTGGCTCAAGAAACATTAGATTTAACTTTTCCGTTCATAGTGTGAGACAATGTTATCTCTTCTTGTCATCACAATCTTGGTTCGGAAACTGCTCTAATTTGATTTATCTCATAATAGGCCAATGGAGACAAAATCACAAAGGCAGATCAAATAAACTTTGGCCACAGAGATTGTTTTAGGAAACACCTCAGCTTCAAATAGGTACCTTGACAGACAATGCAGAGCCTATGTTAACCATAGTCTTGGCTTGGGGTTAATGTAGGGTTGGTCTCAGAAAAATCATATATGGAGTTTGGCTTAATGGTGACATAGAAGGACACCCAAGAGGACCTACATTTGGATCTTAGCACTTAGTTTCCCAGGAGACTTGTCTCGGAGCATTTCCTGTGGGAAAGTCTGTGTTTATTGCTCTGTCAACCATATGTTTTATGTTGTACTGCTTGTATACATTTGAGAACTTGAAATATTGTTCACTGTGTCTGGTTTCCGATCGGGTCTACCAGTGTCTAATGGTGCAGTGTGCTTGTTGCGTTTATCAAGTAACTATATATTCTTAATTTATTTATAAGAATTAAAATACATGTTTTAAAATAGACAGTACAGCATTCAGAAAGTGGGAATGCCACTCAAAATAAGGTCCTTAGATTTAGGCTCAGGAAGTTGGACCATTTTCACACAGAGCTCCCCTGAATACAAACATCAACACCATAAACAGTGTGAGATTATCACAAATGCACAGCTTAAGTGAAAGAATGGCCTCAAACCTGTGTGTCAAAAGTTCATAGTTTTTCTCACTCAGTTAGTGCACACTGTGTTACCTGTACCTAAAAAATCGCCATGACCTCGCCGACAATTTTCAAAAAGAATGTGCAGCTTATTTGACCTTCCAAACATATGAGCGTTGATATTGGCCGGCGCTACATCCACTCAGCTGAGCCTGTTTATTCTTGATAAGAGCTGTTGTGGAGTTTAGTGCCATAAATGAAACTCCAGAGAATATTCTCATCATCACAGAATTGCCTACTTTTCAATAAGCAGGAATTATGCATGACCAGATGTCTCGATATGAGTGGCCTCAATGGGTTTTCCACTTTTACACAAGTCTATTTTTTGCTTTGGCTGAATAAAGATTATTGTGTTCAGTTCTGACTGCCATTGTCTATTGTACAATTGAAAATGCCTTCAAATACAACAGAATGGTTTCCCACAACATTAATAAAGCATGGAATTATTTCCTTTGACAAAACTGTATCATCAACAACTCAAAATATTACCCGATATCATTTTCTATGTCACTTGGTAAAAATGAATGTCCCAATTAGATTTACCAACAGAGTGTCCTTTGTGGAGGGCTCTACATTGCGTGTAACTCACATGCTCTGAGCCGAGTGGAACAGCACTGATGTGTCCAATGTGGTAACAAAACTCTGCTAAAGCTCTGGAAAAGCTGCGTGAATCATGGGAAATATTTCCAAGCATCGAGGCCTGATTCATCTGAGACGTGTTAGGAAAAGTCTGAGGTTTCCACTCCAACATCTGGAGCCAGCTTGGCCAGTAGCTAAACAGAGAGTCGAAGCCTGAATACAATTGTCCCTCTGCTGTTTTACCCTAATATAGACAAAACGACTGCAATGAAAGAATGCTGTAATTAGCTGAGTAATGAAGAATGTGCTGCTAGATCTAAAGAACCAGCAGGAAGAGATCAGTATGAAGTGTTTCTATGTTTGGCCAATCTTTTTACTCCTGGGATCGTTGCAGTAGGTTGTTAATGAGACAGCGTTTAACTTAATAACTTAAACATAGATTTTTACATAGCTCTTTCCAGCATAGCAGTATATAATTGTGTTTTTACCTCAACACAATTATAGGAAAGAATCCATATACTTTACTTATTCACCAAAGCAGAGGAACAGAGAAATATATATTATCGACTAAACACTTCACAACGGCAATTTGTGTTTGAATGAAGGTATTTAACCCTTATTTTATTAAAATCACTTATTACTTTATCTATGACAAAGGGTGTGTCTGATAATAGAGTTCCCCACTGCATACCCCGCGTCCCTTGTGTTTGGATTCCATCTAAACAGGATAAAATCATTTGTTTGCATAAGTCCATTTGGGACACTGGTAGCTCACACATGAATATGACTCAGTTTTTTAAAACAGAGAGAGGTCCAGAGTGAGCGGGGACTCCTCTGTCCCGAGGGCTATGAGTCAGAGGCACAAGGCCACAGCAGTTTAATCATGAGACATTACACTCCAGACTAATGGTTTTCTATGGCTCTAATTAGCTCTGGACTTCGAGCTGTTATTAGCCTTTTGGACTAAACTGTGAGACTGAGCTGTAGCTGCAAGGGACAGTGATAGTTGAAACCCTTAAAGGAGAAGTAACTCTGTCGTGTTGGTCAACTTTCTGGCGTTAACCAAAGCAGTAAATGGATAGCATCTAACCAAACATTGACAGCAAAACTAACCTAATCTTTGAAACTTTGTAGATGCACTTATTTTTCAGCTTATACTTTGTACTTTCTTCTGATTGGAAAAACAGGAGAAGAAATGCCAGAAAATGTATCCGTTTTTGACCATAGAGCTATATGTAATCCTTATTTTATTAAAAAAATATCACTTTCCCTTTTAAATCCATGTTACAGACCACATTATGTCTCTTTACGGAAAGTTTTGACACTTTTACAAGGTCCCCAGAACATAGCAGCCAGGTGTCACCTTACGGTAGAGTTTGCCGAGAATGTAATGATTTTGGAAGTTGTTAAAACAAATATGAACATCCTCCCTCTGCCAGCAGGAGTGTAGAGTCAGGAGAACCACTTTAATGCTGACATGAAGGCAGATCAGCACCCGCTCCCATCCCGCTGGAAATCTTCATCAGCGTCGCAGTGGGACTCCCGAGTGCTCACAGTAATTTGACACCAGACGGCCTCATTACAGGCTCGGTTCAGACAAAATCAAGGGGGCGGGGGATAGCACCAGGCCTGGGATCCGGCTGCTGAATGTCCCAAATAAGTTGCGTTGGATAAATATAGCTACGTGAGGGGAACCAACAAAGGAGCATGTTGGATTGATGAAAGAGGGAAAAGAGGGAGGAGCGACAGGGTGTGGCGTTTCTGCATCCACCAGAACTGTGTGTCTGTAGTCGCTGTAGTGTTGCGGTTCACACAGACCCCAGTGTTAGGGGGCCAGAGCAATGCCGTCATCACTAGTTACTTAAAGACTTAAAATAACCACAGGAAATGATGCGTCCCATGAAGGTCGGCTTGACTGACTGTATGGCTGGCTGCGGGAGCACGAGGGAGCAGAAAACAGCTGCAGTGGAGCTGAAGCACACGTCATTGCCGATCCAGACAACCACGCTCATTGTGCAATCATGTGTTGAGTTCTTTGCACAGTTGTGGGGAAACAGAAGCTAGGGTTTTGTGAGGTTAAAGTGGGAGATGTGGCAGAAGAAAAGGAGTGGTTTCTCTAAATGTTTTGACATCGGCAATTGGATTTTAATTTGAATCGTTAGCTTACATTGTATATCTAGTAACACGGCGTTCGGAGCAGCACTTTATAATTCTCTTTTATTGTAATTTGTAAGAAATGCTGCTCAATCGGAGAATGAGACAGACAAAAGTAATGCTATTTTTAATTTCAGTAGAGACAAACCTCCTTGATGTAGTTATAGTAAACCAACAGTGGCATAATGGTCATCTAAAGTGAGCATGTCAGGAAAAAGATCCTTCTACATTCAGTATAACTTAAGATGTTGAAGTAAATATGGAAAATAAACATCTGAAAAAGCAGAAGTAAGCAATAAACTGTCAAATCCAAACCTAAATCTGGGACAACAGTGGCTAATGTCATCAAAACATAGGAATGGTTGGGATTATGTATATATTACTTAGTGGCTACATGTCCTCACAGAGAATAAAATAGTTTCATTCTTGGCTCATATACAGAGCTTGCAACATGGAAAAAGACAGCGAAAATCCAGATCAGACTATTACAACTGATGGAAAAACTGTGGTTTGAGTCTGAAGAGGATTGTGGACAGGATTGTGTTTAATTATTTTAAATCCAAGATAATGAAGAAAACGTTGTGTCTTCGGTGTGTTGTCAGTGCCGTGTGAGTGGGACATACAGAAAATATATTGTGTGTGAGTCTCAGCTTTTATGTTTTATTGTGGGATTTTCCTGTCTTTAAATGACAATGAGAGACGGCTCAACCATAAACAGTTCGGCTCAGAGAAATGAATCACACACTGTGTTAGGTGTAACAGTCAATGCCCCGTAACAAGCAGCGTTTAAGACACCACGTTTGTCTTTCTTATGTAGTGATCATGTTTCATCTCTAGAGGCTGGTCAACTTTGTTTTGGAATGACCAGGAAATAGCCTAAAAGGGGAGAGTGGCTTATCTTTTTGCTGTGGGAAAAATCACCTCACATTTTAGGAAAAAAGCATAAGGGAAGCTTCTGATTAGCTTCTGTTTCTGAACTCATGTCTGCTTTTCCAAATCTCTCCAGCTATCTTCATGGCTTATATTTTACTTATTTTTAAAAAAGAGCATTACATTATTTATATAAGCCTTTATGTGAAACAATCATTTACCCAATTGATCCCATTGTTAGACTTCTATCTAAAAATAATCTCATATTTTCCCATGTTTACTTCACTGCACACATTTCCATTTCCAGTTATTATTCAGATCACATGAACCTAATAGAACTCTTGCTCAAAATGATTATGGGCCTGATTAAACAAACTAATAAAGTAAACATTTGGGCTGCTCTGCTTTGTGGCGGAGAGCAAAAAATATCCTGAAAAAGACAGAAAACAGGCCAGGCCTTTGAGCGTCTGAGCAGTGAAGTCAAATGAAAGGCTAAACGCAGATGATAGCAGAGATCACAATGACAACCAGTATTTTTGTGGCCCGAAATGCAATCTGATTCACCGTGTTGTGTCAGATGGAGCCACGGGAATGGTCCTTCTGGAGGAATGAAAAGATAGTGAACGTAGAGGATGACCATGCGTGACCTGGAGCATCCTGCCACTGTGCAGCCAAGAATGCATTCCCAAACGTCTATTCAAGTCAAATCTTTATTGTTATGTGGCCACCGTGGAGTCAGAGAGCACTGCAATGTTTTGGGGGTTTACTTTATTCTTTTGGAAAGCTTATGCAGTAAAATATTTTTTCTCCTAAACCATAACAGATGAGCTCAGGCCACTTGTGACTTTCTATTTGTTATGGATAAATTGGTTAGAGTTTCCATTTGTTACCAAAGCTGTGATATACCAAACCTAACTTCAATTTGGCTCAATCCTGGCTTAATATTCCCCTGAAGAAATGCGATTAATTTGCAATTTAAATGAGCATTTAGCTTTAGTAAACATACCATTGTGTCATTTAGCTGAAGGCCAGCCCCAAGGCAGAAAAAATGAACGGATTATTTGTGTCTGTGTTATGCTATAATTCACATACTTTTATTTAAAAAAGGTTTTGTAAAAGTAAAATGGTAAAAGCTGCAGTGAAAGGAGGCAGTCATTTAATGCAGTTTGAATCATACATTTGCCATTAAAGTCTTCATGACAGGTTTTGCTTGCTAAGCAGTTTTGTAACATCTGTGAAACTCATACTACATACTAACGTCTGAACCATATGTGCTTTCCAAATCTGCAGAGAATCGAGGTGAAACTATGGCCCTGGTCAGACTTTATATAAAGATGTTTGGATCCAGCTCTAGTTGTTCATGTTGTTCACATCCAACATTAACAGGAGTCCCTCTGTGTCCCATTTCCTCTTTATTCAAATAAACACATGCTTCTGATTGGCCAACCATTGTCATCTTTAATTCATATAGTCAGAGTCAGAGTTCAGTTCAATTCTTCTTTATTAACTTGACTTGGCCTTATTATCACAATATTAATGTTTAGTTGTTTTTCTAAACATGTTACAAAAAGAAACCGGATCATTTTCAGACTCATGAATGCTATAATACTGCCATGCCTGCTCATTTCAATGAACGAATTAAATGTGGAAGAAAATGTGTTTTGTTGCTCATAGGAACTACACTTTTACTGAGAAACACCAACACCACCTTTTACACGTGTGATTGAAAGATTACCCAGGCTTGAGGTGTTTTCACAAGGGACTGACACTATCAACAATGCATCCTTAACAAGGGGTGTGTAGTTTTTACAGGCATTTGGCAGCAAAATTGGAGATTTCAACTCCCCACCTTAGCCATACAGGGGCATTTTGTTGTCTATGAACAAATCGTGTGGAAATCAGTCAGAGTTTGGAACAAGTTTGGAACAAAATCCATTTATTAATCACATTTACATGTTTGCCCTAAGCCTTAATATAGGTTTACATGCAATAATGAAACATAAATGTACCTGTTTGTCTGCCCTGGTAATGAAACTTCAAAGGGTTCTATGGAGCATTATTTAGAGGTGATTATTCACTAGTTTAGACCAGTCCATCTGTAAACTACAAGATTTAATGCAATGTCTGATTATGGCCTGTTTGCCTTTACTTCAGTAAAGAAAGAGTTCAGCCCGAGTTCAGTCTCCAGTGGGACATGGCACCAAAAGGGAATAATTCTTTAAATCAGATATAAGCTGTCAGTTTTTTCCATGGATTGGAAAGCAAGTTTAATGTGGCTATCTTTTGGAAGCTTCAAGGACAGGTTTCACCTTCAGTTACTTTTCATTCAAATGGGAAATACAAGGTTCATTGCAAACTTTCTCCTGGGAAAAATAAGGCTTACACTTTGCAAACACATTATTACACCAGATTCAGCTTCAGTTTGTTGAGGGTTCAGAAAACACTCTGGACACAAATAGAGTTTGATACAATCAATAGGAGTCAGTGGATATGGAAAATAACTCTGTTTCCTTTCCCTGTGAAAGTAAAGATCTTCCTTCAGAGTCATTTTGTGTATTTTGTGAGATGTCTTAACGCTCACTTGGCTGTTCTGAGCTAAAATCCAAGTTCCCAACCAACATGCAGGTACTTGTAAAAACACATTTTCCTTGTAAGAAAATGTGGAGTAAAGGTTGTGGATGTTGCCATGCCACATTACGGATGTTATTTCACTACATAATTCAACTTTATTTGAAACTGGAGCTGGCACTGTTTTTTCTTTAATTGTGGTGTTTGTAATATTTCTCCAGAAGCGTTCTGGCCCTGAACATAAACAAAAGTGATTGTGATGATATGATAATTTAAATAAACATCTCTCTTGTCATGGAAATTAATCTTTTTATAACTATGACTGACTGCACAATCAAGAAAAGGCCTGAAGAATGGATCTCTGATTAGTCGTAATCAAGAACGGCATCATTAGTGTCTCCACAGTCGAAACAGAAATAGGACTACTTCAGACTACTGCTTAGCTGTGATAAATTACACTATGTGCTCATTAAACACATTAGTAACCTTTTCTTTTGTTCTAAAAGGGAAAGTCTCAATAATTGACTGACTTTGTGTGCACACTCCAGTAAGCTGCCAGCTCCTTTTAGCCAAGTAGGTCTGGACTACATTTCACTGGGACCTCAAGATAGCACCACACAAGAGGTTATTTTCAACAAGATACTTATGAGATCAGGCTGTAAGGAAAGCTATAGTCCACGTGGTCGTAAAAAAACACAAATCTGGAGAAATCTGAATATTACTTTCAGCCATTACCTCACATCTGTCTTTGTGAATGCACTTGAGCGTCCCTGAAACCGTTGGACTGAGAGGGCACAGTTTGGGAGCTGATGGCAGGGAATCAGCTCAGCAATACCTTAGAGGGAAATGAAATGCAAAACAGCTGCAGAATAGTGTCACAGACAGTGGGATTCTGTCCTGACTACAGTACAAGGTTTTGGCTGCAAACTTGAACTTCTCTTCCCAGGAAATCACTGAATATTTATAAACCCTACATTTGTAGAAAAAAACCTCCCAAAACCCATATAACTATTGTAGCAAGATAAAATAGAACTAAATGGTGATTTTAGCCAGTCGTGCAAGCCAACAAAGAATTGGACTGAAAAGTGACTGGCTTAAATCTTGAACTGAGACTTCTGTGGGTTTAAGATTTGGAGCATGTTGTCCTTTTGGGTCAAGATAATTAGCGACAACAGAAATACTAACTTCAATGATAATTGCTCAAACATTAACAAATGCTTGTGGCAACTAAACCAAACTTTTACTTATACAACTTTTTATTCTAAATGTTTATCCTTAGACATATTTTCACTGGGCTTGTTCACAGACAACACCTCGTCCCATCATTCAGGTTTGAAGGGACTGTTAGTTGTAGAAATGTATCACTACCAGATAACACCAAAAACCACACACTCCACCTTCAACAAGACAACTACTTTTCAGTTTTTCAGGTAATGTTTCAGCAGATGCCTGTGTACACATGGTTATATTATTAGATGATATTAATCCCATGTGAAGCACACTATATTTGTTGTAGTGTTCCTTCTGACCTGCACAAAAGGTGGACAGTCTGTCATTAGTCACTTTTGATAAGCCTTGAAAACCGTAGCAGCAGATTTAAAGCAGCGTGGCCTGCTGATGATCAGACAGCTGTTGGCCATAGTTCCTGTCTGGTGTGAGGGGTTACTATCAGACACATGATTCATTCACACGATAATGGCCTTACCTTGACCAGAACGGACCCTCTTTAAAATGCAGCTCATATATTATTGATGGTGCTCTCCATCTGAACTCACTGCTAACTTTCTGAGTCACATCACTAAAGAGTGAAGTCATTTGGAAACACTAACTCAGTGGCCCCAGGACTGTCTCTGTCTCTGCAGTCAAGTGCAAAGTTGTAACTGGCTGTAGTACAGTTGGGATTTATGAATGAAACTTTAACTGTGACCAGCTGCCTTGTTGCACATGTAAGACATTTCCTTTTATGATTGAGTCCTAAAATATTGTGTTTATAAGGAGAAACAGGGATTTGGCAATGCTTTTAAAATAAAGAAAAGTTCTGTTAAAGCAATAAACCTCAGGTGTCATACATAAACACATGGAACAAAGGGTAACATATGGTATAACACATGGAATAGTATTTGAGAATAGCTGGCAAGACAAATAAACATCATATGAA
Source organism: Rhyacichthys aspro (assembly GCA_036850595.1). Classification (NCBI taxonomy): domain Eukaryota; kingdom Metazoa; phylum Chordata; class Actinopteri; order Gobiiformes; family Rhyacichthyidae; genus Rhyacichthys; species Rhyacichthys aspro. Next base: position 18,501,666 of record CM072153.1, read on the forward strand.
ATGGGGCTGTACTGGTAAAGACTGGGATATTTTTCTGGTAAATCAAGCGGACCAGGCCTGCTCCACCACACCCTCAACAACCAGCTCTGCACTGCCGCCATAATTTAGCCCATGCACTGTTAGGTCAATTACCACAATACAAATACAAGAGGTACTTGGCATCATATTGACACGGAGAACGCAGACAGAGTTGCATAGCTCTGCATTTACTGCACACAGCGATAGGTGATGCTTATTAACAGTGACAACGTGAAGCATCATTACAAAATCATTAGGAAGCTCTTATGGCATGACGGAAAAAACAAAGTTGATTTCCAAATAAAGAGCTCAGATACACCTTTAGCTGTTTAGCCTTGTACCTTTAAGATCACTCAAATCAATCAAAGTGTTCTCATTATTTGGCAAACAACAGGACAGGATTTCCCTTTTTGTGTCGTCTTATCTGTGATAAAACTAATGTTGTTAATCTAAATAGAAATGGGTAGACTTCTGTTATTTACATATTATTTTACCTATATGTAGATAAACCTGTTGAAAGGGGTCATGTTCTCAGACAAAGGAAACACCTTCCAGACTGGCTTAAATCCTGTCAATGTACTTTTTACCCAAGTACAGGAATAATAAGTCATAGGTGATTTTTGAAAATGGCCACAGACTGAATGTATCGGGAGTATAGTCAATGAGGACCAGGTGCTGCACACTGACAGGGTCAACAATCCACAAACTGTAACGTGAAACAGGAAGTGGGTCTGTAACAAGAGCAAGAGGTAGACTTTACAAATTAAAACCGGATGTGACCTTAACAACAAGGACCAGAACTAAAACTTTGTTTATGAAACGCTGTCCAATAACCACAAGTCATTCCATCTGATCTTTTCTCACACATGAAAGGTCATCTTAATTTATTTTAATTTATTTTAAGCCAAATATGAATGCTTGAACATGACATTAATTTTGTGATGGAACAAAAACAACGAAGGGAGCAGCATTAATTGTGGTCGTTGTCTAGTTTTCTCCGACAACATGACTTAAATACTTAAGATTACTCCACAATTTGCCTCTGTTGATTTAATTTTATTCCAAGTAGGTAGGTGGGTGGGTGTTTTTGATCCATTTAGATGTCTTTGTGTCCACCAGAGTTTAGCTGGAGGTGGTCTGTGATCTGATTTTTTCGGGGTGTCAACACATTTTTGTCCCACAAAGACATTTGTATGGCTGCACTCACACTTATCAGAGTAAACTTGGTGTATTTGTCAACAAGAATTACATTATATTGAAAAGTAAAAGTATTTCTTTATCCAGTGGCACCAAAAATGACTGCTTTTCCCCGTGTTAATAGGGAAAGGCAGTCAATATAATACACTCTGACTCCACAAAGGCCATTGCTCCAGGCTTTCCCTACAGTATTTTTTATTTTGCCCTGGGTTATGTAACTTAAGACAGTGGTATCCAACGTGTTCTAAACTTTTTTATACCCCAGAAGTTTGTATAACTTGCAAAACACAATGAAACTTTGCATTTTATGAGGCTCTACTGAACATATCGCATGTGCTTTACATTTTTCCGATCCATGTGCATTTGATTAGTCCCCTCCAGAGTGCTCACTGGACAGCAACAAATATGTGCACGATATGGAAACACTTCACTCTTTTTCGAGTTGACTGTAAAGCACTCAGTAACAAATGGCCTATTGTTTCCTCTCGGCATTGCTCCTGTCCAAACAGTTGGCTTCAAAGTCACAGCACTAAGCATATTTATGAAAATGTATCATTGCATATTCCATACTCCACTACTCAGTGTTACAGATACGTTTATTCCCAAGGGCCATATTCTATTTGAATGAGGTGCATCTGTACAACATCTGAACGCCAGCTGGATGGTATTGGATGCCTTTGGCAGGAATATCGAGATTTGAGAAAGGGTATTCGGGAACAGCATTCATTAGTTATGAGAAATATATGGGCTGCTTCATTTGGCTGTGGGTTTCAATCCTTCAAACTCATTTAAATTCCAATAAACAAGCGAGAATGTATTCATAACTAAAGGACGGCACTCATTTACATAGGATTTTCACAGTTCTGGAGTCTAAAAGGGTTCGACACATGCTGCATTACATACATGAACTCAATAGCTCAGCGAGACGTAGCTAATGACTCATCTTATATAGGTCAGTGGGAACATACCATTATCACTCAACAGGTATAACTTGAATATGTGGATGTGAACAGTATTTTTGCTTTTACTGCAGTTGGGTATTTTACAACAGTTCAGATTACCTATAGATTACGTCAAAGCAAGTTAAAATGAAGCATAAATATAGCTCATAGTTAACTGTATTACACTATATTATATTATACAACCATCTCCTTCAAGTATTAATGTAAAAAAAATGGATAAACAAAGTGTAAAGATTTCACCAGACAAAAATACAGATTGTACAGAGTTTAAATGTCAAATCAGAGCATGATCTTTAGTCCCTTTTATTCACTTCATTAAAGATGTTTAAAAAGTGGTCCCGACTTGTGAGTGATGACTCAGGACGGACTAAGCATAAATTGGACTCAGTATAACAGGAAATCAATGTACATAGCAGAATATGTCTACAAATAATACATAATGAAAGAATAGTGTTTGAGTAATAAACAAATTAGTCATGAGATTTTTTTATTTCACATGGTGCTTTTTCTTTTTTGTTCATTCTTTTTGCCCCGTTGTGAAAAGAGCTTGTGTGATACCTCACACTAGAAATCAGAGCTTTTTTTAAAGTGGCTCACTATTTTTGTGATTGTGTCACTGGCTGAGCATAAATGGGGCAAAAATCTGACTGAGATGGAATATTGTTTGGGAGAAATTCCCATTAGTCTTACAAAAAACAGCATTTTGTGTCAGCACTTTTTCAGGAATTAGGTTTTAGCAATATAAAAGGCTAAGGATGGGACAGTTTTAAGTAATATAAAAAGTTCATTCTGTATGATGTAAACATAAACAGTTTTTTCTCTTTTTTTCCAACTTAACCACAACATGAGAGTAATGTTTAAGTTTATTTTTGCACATACACTCTGAAGGACCACATGAAAGTCCTGGATCTAAAAAAAACTAGGTAAAATGTAGCAGGTCACCGTTTTGTGAGGTACACACTGAAGGAAACTTTAAGCTGGATGCGTTAATGTGTGTATCAACGGGGAGCGCTGGAAACAGAGCCCTCACTTCTCAAATGAGCTGTGTGACAATTCACACTGGTGGTTTGTTCGTGCCTGTATTTAACTGTGGCTTCTCATTGGACATGGCAGATGCAGTTAGTGCTGCCACATCAGATCACTGAAGCAGTTAAAAATAAAACACATTATTAAGGTCCTATGAAGCCGCCGTGCAGAGAAAGTGATGCTGTTGGAAAGTAGACCAACGCCCTGACACTACGCCAAGGCCTTCTGGTGAAACACTGCATCAGACGCTCACACAAGACACGCTTTACCCCAAAATACATCCTTCCACTCTCACCAGAAAATCCCCTCCTCCCTTCCTCAGTACATGGCGTACTCTCCTGTTTGACTCGTTCTTTCCATTTGTCCTTTTCCTTCGCTGTACTTAGTCAAGTGTTGGTTGGAGCAGATTTTTGAGGACACAAAGACTCCTTTTACATGAGCCATCTCAAATACAACTTTTGGTGCCATTTGTTTGGTTTGCTTTAAAAGGAGGTGGTTTCCTCTGCAGCCCGGCTTAGTGTTTGCCCCTCCTTTTCCAGAACAGAGTCACCCTGCAGCTTATAAATGTTTAAAAAAGAGCCGTCTTCTCTTCAATCCAAAACCACCTCAAAGCTTGGCGAAGTTAAAGGACGAGTGCAGTAAAGCGCAGTAAACACATTCCATGTCTCACAAAGCAACGCTGCTCTTGCATCCAGCACTGGGTGAGCATGTGTCTCTGAAGATAATCTATGTTAGTGATCCCAACTTCTGTCAGCTCAATGCCAGTGTCACACTTTGTCACTGCTCGCCACACCCAAGATGAAGCTGTACAGCGGTTGACATTTAGGATTTAAGGGCTGGATTTAAGCAGTGTAATGATTTAGGTCTTTAATGTTGATTTACAAGCAACATGTTCTGTACAGTTAATCTCCAATCTCATGTCTGCACGACAACATGGTCGATAACTAATCACTTCAATGCTGATAGGAGCTAATAAAACACTTCAGTTACTGTGGGCTGTGGTTGGCTGCCATTGACAAAGATAGTTATGACTTCATTTTTATTAGTTCAACATTTATTCACAAAACAGCATATAAAATTCTTTTCGTGTCAAAGACCATTGTTTTTTTACTACCACAAAAAAAACATCAATTTAGGCATTAAGAGCTTTTCAGGTTATTTTTACATTTGAACAAATAAGTTTAGCATGTTTACCTTTAGCCAAAAACTTCCCCCAAAAGCCATTTTGTATTTTTGGCACATTCATATTAAATGTTGAAAATGTTTATATTAGTGGACATTTATATGGACATTGCATAGATACAAACTACCTTGACTAACAAAGAGGAAAAGGCTGCACTTAAAACTGTTGCTGACTCACAATGAAACATAAAGGTACCACTTCCAGCCATTCATAGTATTTCTCTTTTCTCTTCTTCTCCAAAGTCAAGGTTGTTTTTTTCATTAATGTTGCTTGATTAAAAAAATAAAATACCATAAGGTTTTAGTTAGTTTTGTCCTACTGGGAGTATTTGTGCTCCTCAAACCTGGTGATAATGGAAGAGAATGTAATAATGTTAAAGAAAATTTGAGGCAAAGATAGCAGTGCAATTCAACCACAGATCATTAACTTTTAATTCTTGTATATTCTCCTAATCTGTTTTGTAGTCTCTGTGCCCAGAAAAGTAACATGATGCAGATGTTTTCTATTTCTAACCAGTTTGTACAGATTTTCCAAAAAAAAAAAAAAAAAAAAGCCTACTGTCCTACATTGTGATTCATTTGAGCTCAACACTGCCATCTTCAATCACCAAAACGACTGCTCCATTGGTCTGTATCTGTACGTTTTTGAAAAATTGATGAAAATAGAATAGAATAAATGCAGAATATGTTTCCAAATGTGTATCCAACATCTAACATAAAGTTCTAAGCTGGAGAGCGTGTCTGCGGCGACTGGTTTAGAGCGTCCCGTGGAAGTACATGTAAAATACTGACGTTGTCTTATTAATATACAGGCCTTTTTAACAAATCCAACTCCTCTTTTTTACATAATAATTGTCCTTGACACTGAGGATCCCTGGTTTTAAATGTCATTGCTTGCAGCTCTGTGATTGGGTGCGTGAAGTGGGAGGAAACGGCATGAGCTGATTTGGAGATGCGAACTGTTCCCCTGCAGCCTCTGTAACCTCCATACCACCAACACATGCCTCCAGTCCATCAGGCTGTTTATCTGCGTCAAAGGCTGTTCGCTGCAGCCTCCATAGATCAAATGAAGCGTGTCCGTGGCTGATTCTATGAAAGCAGGAAATAATAAGGCTGCTTTACTGTTTCTGTATGAACTCTATGTGTCGGTTTATTCGCTCTAAAGCATGAAGCAGATTGGAGCTTTCTTGCTATTGCAGTTTGTTACTTACTTAACCTTTCATTATTTTAGGATGCACATAATATTAAACCAAAGTCATGGCGCGTACAATGTTGAAATTTTCAGGGGACGGTTTATATTTTTTCATTGAAAGTGGTTCCTGTGTGTTCTGTAGAGAGAAAAAGCGTATAGAATTGGTCCATCAGAAACTCATGTTCTGATTATATATCATTAACATCCCATACATAGATCCATATGTATCTTTTGCCTTGGCTATTGCTTATACTGGCAGATAGGGTTCACAGTGCCCCTAGTGGCCTGGCAGATCATTTCATTTTGTATTTTGTTGTTGTTGTTGTTGTTGTTGTTGTTGTTGTTGTTGTTGTTGTTGTTGTTGTTTTGAAGCTTTGGGGCTTGTTTGTGTTTTGATCTCAAGGAAACTACCCCTGAGTCTCGTGATAGTTTTTAGTAACTAATTGGTTACAGTAAAAGCGTCTTGGAAAATGCAAGTATCATGTGTGTTTATATTATTCATTATGTAATATATACTATGTTATATTAGTCGTATGTAATATTATGTATGTTTATTCTTTATTGAACCTTAAGGTAAGTCTTATTAACCAGATTAAATCCTTGCTCAAACAACAAGTCACAAAAGTCACGACTTTTGTGATTTATAAGTCTGTAAGTCTGTAATGTAATAAATTATTCTGTAACTATTTCTTGAAGGCATTAGAGCAGTCATAGAATATGATTCAGTGGAGAAATAATTGCATTGTGTCGAAAAATACAGTTAAAGTTGTCATCTCTAAGTCATAAACCTTTCAGTTTGTACATAGCGTTCTGAAACCCTCTGAAACCACCGCAGTCATAAATCATAAGCTCATATTTAGACATGTGTCCCTGCAGTTGTCATTAGCAGTTGTGAAGTCGGTAGACGACACATTGCTTATGTCCGTTACAGAACCACACCCTTCAAATGACTCAAAGAGAGGAAACTAAATGTAATGTAGCCTTCTTGAAAATGCTGACTGAAAGTAGCTGCCTGATCCAAGCTCAAAATACTCAGCACCGTCTGTAAGAGAGAGGCAGCCAACTGTTTGTAGCAATAACTGGTTTCCCAATTAATTATGCTGCCATCTCCGAACACTTGCATACTATTCAATTTGCTCAAATGTAAACCAGCTCAGCAGGTGGGCTGCCAATATTAGGCAAAGTGGGGGGTTTATTTAAAGCAGAGCATAGAGCACTAATGAATTGCCAGTAACGACGTGTATGGAAATGGGAGATAAATGTCATTTGAATTCAACTGTGAGGCCATTTTTATACTGAACTTTTCAGACTCAGAGTTGCCAGAAATAAATGTACCATGGACTCTGTTTCAGACCAAACAGGTGAGCCTTTGTCAACTAGTCTCCTATTGATATACACTGTAATAATATAAAAAACACATAAGAATAAAAAGACAGTTCTCGGTTTAATACAGTAAAGGTGACATTCATTTGACCTTTGCTTCTCTGAACTCATCCAAATCAACAGATGATATGAAAAGTGTGCTTTCAATTACATGATGTAAAGTCATATGCTTCTACTCCATTTTCTATTGCTTTTGGCAAACAAGGACTGCTTACTATTGCTTTACCTGTTGACTGATACACCCTGCAGCATACCAGGCGTCAACTGCTGTATATAACTATATTTTATGGCTCAATGGGGACTTACAACATGTAATAAGTGATCCCGCTTTTGCCATCCAAAAGTGGGCAAACACAGCCCCTTTTATTAGAAAACAAAACAACACAAAATGTAAAGCAGAAACTTAAAGTCATGGGCATAAATAGTTCTTGGCACCCTGAAAAAACTGGTGTCAGACTGGGTTTAATGTGACCAAAACATTTTGTTGAAAAACCCAACCACCTGAACATCTGCAGCCTCAAACCAGCCGAGGGACTCTCTTGGCCTTTTTATCTTTTCACTTCAACTTTTGCTTGTTATTAAGCCTGGGCTAAGTTCGAGTGGAAGCGCTCAGTGGCATACAAATTGCTTCAAAGGGATTGAGTCAGTGGAATCAAAGCAAAAGGGAAGCACCAGGCAGAAGAGATAGAAATGATATAACCCACACACATGATGGGAAAACTGCTAATGAGTCTTTATGAATGTCTGACCCTAATAAGAGTATAATCGCATTGGGAGCTGTGAAATCATGTGTTCACCCATTAGTGGAAGGAACACACTTCTCAGTCTCTGCGATTAGTCCAAGAAGCTCCCAAAAGAGCCGTTAACATGCTCGCTTCAGAATGTATTTAAATCCGAAGGAATTTTAATTACACTCAGATAGCGCTCAAGTAGGTTAGCCTGTGTTGTTTGGAAGGCAAATTAATGGCTCTGTAATCTGTTTTCATTTGGAGACAAACACTCAGGAGAGAAAAAGGAGACAAAAACCTCTCAGGTGATGCCAGTGAATTTGAAAATCCTTCCTTTGGCAGGACACAAAGTTGACTTCACTCTGTACATTTCTACCTGCATCAGTCAGAACGGCTCACATTAAAAACTGGCGAATAAAGTCTGCTAATGCTGATGATAATGTGATTGATGGAGATAAACTGGCTGTTTCTGTTTAGCAAAGCACTCTGAACAAATGATCATCTTTAACTTTTACTTCATTTAATTCATTTAAATCCTCTATTTATTGTGTTGTGGAACAAAAAGAGCGATCTAAAGCCCCAAAAGTAACATTAAACAGACAAAAAGGCAGCTTCCTAGAGTTTAACTGTGCCATGTTGCAGGTGAGTGTATTTCTCAAGTCCCTAAATGTCTCTTTGGGTGGTAACCTTTGCCTCCTGCTATATATTGATGCGACATAAGGGACATAACAATTTCACAATGGCCAGGCTCCATGCCAGTTCTGGTTCTAGATCTGATCTGGTTATGGATAATCTGAGTCTTGTTGCTCACTGTTGAACTAACCCAGCTCACACATATTTTATGGAACCACCTTCATCAAAAGAAGCCACCGATCAATGCACAGCGGATGTAAACAGCCTGAAGAGCACTGATTAGTTGTAGGCATTTGTTCATCTCAGCCAATTATGATTATTTTTGTCCAACCATTTAACTACAGTCTGCTGCTGATGACGAGAAGTGAGTACATTTACAAAACAGGCGAAACTCCCATTTATGTAACAATATTATTTATACAAGAAACAATTTTAATCTAACTGTTGAGTAAGTTAATACAAAAAAACAGCATTCATAATATTGAAGGGTAAAAACAACAATTTGATGAGGCTAAAGGAAACTATCGAGATTCACATAAAGAACTAAAAAAAGAACTATTGTTTGGTTTGGGCAGGAAATCAGTTATTTTTTATGTTGATTTATTCGTAGTTACACTGAAGAATGAGACCAAAACCGGGCCATTGTCAATGTCATTAAAGAAAGAAAATGTTACAGATTAAAAAGTATTGGCATGAATAAGCAATCTGAAAACTGTAACCCATCAGAACAAAGTGGTCGAGAGTGAGCAAGAGGGTTAAGGACATCAACAGCAACACTTCTCAAAGAATTTCTTAATAAAACGTAACTTTAGACCTTGAAAACATTATTACTGATTGGCAAAAACAAAACTGCAGTGCTCTTTACGGCCACTGGTGTCAGTAATGCAAAGGAATTTCCGTGCACAGGGCATTTTTCTCTTGCACATTGCACATATTTGGCATATCATTCATTTCAAATACTTACATTCAAACTAATTAGATCCGTGCTTATCACATATTTCTACAGATGCTGGTTTTCAAGCAGAGTATGTGATGTGGATGAAGCATGTGGAGCGTTGGTTCTCACATACATCCTCCAAGGTTTGCTTACTTAGTGGGAGAGCGCCAGTAAACACATCTGCTCGTAGTTTAGGTTAGGGTTTTGTGGTGTGGGAGGCGTCCCGTCCCGTTCCTCCCAACCAGGTGAAAGTACCATTTTAACTTCAATGAGCCAAAGAGAATGGAAAACTCCACTCCTTGTTTTGTCATATTCGACAGATAAATGGCTAAAATGAAGACGGAAATGAATTTAATTTGAAAGAATAAAGCTTTAAATGGCTGACATTCAAGTATGAGCACGAACAATGAAAGTCCCATATCCAGGTGCGCAGGAGGGATTTCTAGCCGTAAGACACAAAAATCTGTCCCTAAAATAGGATTACCTTAATTATCCTAACGTTTTCTTTTCCACAGATTAAGTCTGACCTGTGTCTAATGGGAAAATCTATTTAAGAGTACTCCAGTCTATTTCAACAATGATCTATTCTGTTATAGTACTTAATACATGCATTGTGAATTTGAATGAGCCGAGGAAGAAAAGGAACCTAAAATGACAGTGATTAAAATGAAGCCTTTGTATTGTTTGACTCTGAGCATGACGTTATTAAAATATCCATTTTCAGTGGCTCACTAACAGATGTCGAATTAGTGAAGTGAAGTTGAATTACGACAATAATGATTCATCACAGGTGCTTAGGATGTAGTTAGACTTTTACATTTAACTAAAGACACTCATTAGAAGGACTGGACTTGAAACCAAAAGTATAGTATGGGTATAAAGTGTGTACTTTTACTCATGTACTTCAGTAAATTCAGTAACCTACTTGAGGTTCTGAGTAGAGTGTGTCCTAGAAACTTTTGGGAAGGGCTTTCTTTTTAGCACAAAGACAAGGTGCATCACTTTCACCTTTTAGGAGTAGTTGTAAAAGATGTTTTTGCAAATCAAAGTAACTCAATACTTTTCTGCTCTTTCTCAAGTAATAACTTTGTTGACTATTTTTACTTTAGTGACATTATTTAACAAAGCAGTACCTTAGACGTTTTTACTTTTTTTTTTTAACCATATAAATACAATATTATCGTTGGTAAAGTAGACCATTTATTAAACCCCATTTAATTAATAAACCATTAACCATACTTTGTAGAGGCCTATACTTCCAAATTCAATTGTATGAGTGTGTCACAATCTAAAATGCTCTTTGATTAAAAGATAAAAACAAGGTCAAGAGATAGAAAAGACAGCAAACGCAGGTAGGCTATGTAAAAGTATGTAGGAAGACATAAAAACACAATACATATAAACAGTGTATTGTTTAATAAAGCGGTAAACACTATTCCTGTTGTCCTTTCACCCACAGATTGTTATACAGTACTTTAACTTTAACAAAGAACAGATTTAGTTTTTTCTACCCTCTTCTGCAGCAGTGACTGGAAATATGTGGCACCCTAATGACAAAGTCCCCCTGCTGTTTACCCACACGAGTTCTTTCCCCCGTGAACGTTGACCCAATTTACTTAATAACATGGCCGACCTGTAAAAGTGCTGAACAAGGCGTGCGGTCTGGGAGCTGAGGTCGGCCATATTACAGTGATGTCAAGCACATGTTCAGGAGGCATTTGAAGGGAAATGGAGATGAAAGTAGGTGAAGGACAGAACATTTGCTCCGGGAGGGACCATTATCAGTAATAGCCCCATCACCACAGACCTCCACTCATCTGACGGGACGGCAGTCACCTCTTTAATGACTGTCATTTACATATAAGAGACAAGTTTCCTCACAGAGTCCAGTGACCGTTACTTTTATATAATTTTACATTCGGAGTTTCGACTTCAATGGCTCATAACCACATTTAAGTCCATTTAACCCAGTGCTATAAATGAATATGAACAGCTACTGTCCAGACACATGTTATTAAATATATACAGCACTTTTAAATATTTTGACATAATGACTTCCTTTGTATTGTACCCATTTTAAAATATGATTGCAATAAGAAAGAAGATGAGGATAGGGATCATCGCTTTATTTTAATTCAACTCTCATATTTTAAAACTTCTGTCTGTATTTTTAAGACCTTACCAAGCCCTCTGTGTTGGCTCATTGTGTCACTTATCTACCTCACAATGTAACAGAAAACTAAGAACAGAATCCAGAAAGAAGGTTTGGAGCTTTGGAAATTGCAGACCTTTTAACCGATCAAGTCAAAAACTGAATTTCCATAGACTTGGTTTTGATTATTGTGCATGTAAACATATTTAGATTTCACACTAGACAAGATATTCTATACAGTGTTTCCTGGTTTTTGACAGACTCAAATTGAATCACACAAGTTTTCCAATACCGACAATTTGCAGTAAAAAATGTTAAGCCTGCTGCAGTTTGTGTGAGAGATGTGGGAACAAGGAAATTAATAAATGTATTTGTCAGTGCAAATAAATGTCATGTCCCAAATACAGTCACAAATGGACATAAAGTCAGTCACAATTCAAATAATTGCAGCTCGTATCATCATACACATACAGTATTTAGCAGTAACAATGGCCATTAGTCATAACCAAGTGAGTAAACACGAAATCCCTGAACCATCAAGTGAATGGCAATCATTTAGAAACTTCAAACATTGATTAATCCATGCAAATTATATCTTGAAACCAAAAGAAATACTAAGAGGAGAGACTATAAACAGGGCTGAGTTAAACACTCAACAACACCTTACCTCTCCGACTGTCAATACTCTGAATCATCGGCTTTGTTACGCCTTCACATTTTAGTCGTTTGTTTTTTACTCAAAGTTTACAATAGGTGCCTCAACCAGCATCTGTTCTGTTTTCCGCTACAGCCTTTTAGAAGACAGGTATTGATTTTAGTCATGGGCTTTGTTATATTTTCAGTCAAGATAGTGTCTATGTCTCAATGGGCACCTCGCCTCCAGCAGTGAATAAAAACAACATCCTTCACTTCCTCAGTAACTCGGCGCGTTGTTGGTAATCTCTCTCCCCTTCTCAACCACTCACACTGTATCATAGCTCTCCTCCGACTGCTGTATCCATCACGCTCTGACGGCTCCTGTCAATAACCACCTCCCAGAGTGGGCACAAAGCCATCCCGAGCCCTGGTAAGAAGAACGAATGTGCTCATAAATCTAAATGTTGCACTCGAGCTGTCATCATTGTATGTTAAAATGTGTGTAGTGCTAGGGGTATTATGCAGCAGATCTGTCGCAGCCATCTGTGCTCGTGGCGTGTCGTATAGCATCAAATTACTCACCCATATGTGGCACCTATATCAGTAAACCTAATTGTGCTCAGATTACAGATCCGACTGATGAATGAGATGCTCCGGAGACTTGGATTAGCTGCCACGTTTCTTCGCGAAGAGCACAGACTTAAAGACAATGAGCTCTCAAGGCAAATCTTAATGATTTTACCCACTTAATCTTGTTCACTAAAGAAGGTCAATAAGCAATAACACAGGAAGCAGCCTTTTGAGATTAATACCTCTAGAGTTGGATCTCATACAATACAACAGCTCTTTAAGTATGTGCCGTTCCTCGCAATAATAATTAGCCTGTAACTAAATATAGAATATAACTGTGAATATATTTTTCACCTTTTACATTCAGTGATAGTGGTGGTTATGTGTTTGACAACTTAGTACACTTGAATTTAATATTGTTATAATTACATTAGTTGTTATAATATGCAGCGTTTTCGCTACAATTTAATGCTTTCATGGCCCAGTGTAACCAACATATATTATATCAAAAGTGTGTAAAGTGGGGTTCTCACCATGAAGTATGATTTGGCCCAAAAAAAAGTATAGAAGAAAGAAATGCTTATGTTTCTGACCACCTTAATTAAAATGGACCATAGAAACATTTTTAAAAGAAAGTACTTTGACTAAAAATGTTTAGTAGTTAGTAACATGGTGACGCACTCAAAATGGAAAGGTTTGTGCACGCAATCGTTTTATGAATAACCGTGGATGAATTAGTATTCAAGCATGCAAATTGTTGAATGAAAACGTGTCAACAAACAGAAACTTTAATATCTTCTATGTTTTGCTGTGCTCAATTATCGTAGGGTTGCAAACTTTTTCCAACTCGGACATTGAATATTTGAAATAGAGGATTTATTTAATAATATGCAGATTTTTTCCTATTTCTTAGCCTTTTGTTTTTAGATGCTCCTTAATTGTTTCAACTGTTCTCATTGGAGTTATCTGTCAAAAGTACTGATGTGGAGAATGATGGGAAATATCAGCACAAGTGGAAGCCTGTTAAGTCTCAATGGCTTGACTTTTCCTCTGAATGCAACATATAAAAACCTACTGTGGCATGTTGCATGTTAACATTTTCCGTGTTTTTGTACTCTTTGGAGGAAAGTTATATTTTCCATGTCTACAACAGACTGTGCGCACTAACCTGAATGTTGTTGTTCACATAGAGATGAACATGTTTCAGGCCATACACGTACAATGAAAGGGTTAGAAAAGCCCATGTGTACATTCTGCAGGAGCCGTTATGCAGTCATGTGAACAGATCCATGCAAAATCTCTGCTGGCGTCTTGATATAGTGACACATTGGGCCCAGTTGAAGGCTTCAGAATAACATGCGGTTTCAACACAGGAGCCAGAGTCCATGTCTCATTTCCGAGTCCAAGTCAATATTGTAAGATGTTGTTGGAACAGAGACTGTTGTCATGGCTAACACTGTCATTTTATCATGTTTTTCTTACCCTAACAGAGTTGTTTTTGTGTTTAAACCTAACCACCTGTAATTGTGACTGGCATAGTCTGCCCAGGCAAATGATGATTATATTCTCCTGGCATTCTTCTATTGTTAATCGATCAATCATCTTAATCACCCCTTTAAAACAGTGTGGTGACGGCTTACTTGATGCTGCATGTGTTTCACCATTTTACACTCTTGTTTACATGAATGAGACCTTTTTAGAGAAGATAGAACAAAGCAAAACTCTATATCAAGTGTTAGAGTTGATTCAAAAGCCACCTTGATTTGTCTTTTGTCTTTTGGTGTGGATTAATGTAGTGAATAAGCCACGGAGCTAGGTTTACTGGCAAACATTCCCCTTTTTTGCAGGCAGTCTCTCAAGTGAACGTGCTTGAGTAAATGTAACTAGTTAATACACCCAATAAACATGTATTAAAAGACACTTAACAGCACCTATAGAAGAAAACTATTTATTAAACTTCTTCAGAGGTCTTTACCATACATTTTATCCGCATGAGTTGTTGTTCTCTCTTCAGACGCTCATGATTATATTGCATGCATCAAAGCTTCTGAACATCCCAAAGGACTACATTTAGCTGTCACAGGCTATTAGTTCCTGCCTCCAGAGTTCTGGCAGTTCAGACAGGTCTTTGACTGCGCTACAATCTTTTGACTTCCACAATGGACACCGTCATAAATCAGTTCAGCCATTGAGGAGCAGTCAACCTTTCACAATAGCAGACCTGATGTGCCGTCATCCTCGATGTGGGAGGGCGTGCAAGGAGAGCAAGTTCAATTCCTCTGCGACAGGCGTCATTTCCAACATGGATGAGCGTTCATTTGAGTCACTTGTACACATTTGGGCCTGAAACAAAGAAGGATTAAAACAATTTCACTCAAGTCCTATTAGGTAATACGTTGTAATCAGTCAGAGGAAATGAGGTACTTGTAATTACATCTGTTTGGAAACACAGCGAACTAGTCTGAACAGCAGCACATTCAAACTCTTGCTCTTGTCATCATCTAAATGCAAATCTGATGTAATAAGGACCTCTCTTTCATGAAGAGCTAAGTATTTCCTCACTCCGTCTTGTGTATCTTGTTACAACACTAAATGTAGACTATCCATTTTTTGTGTCTACCAGAAAATATTTGGTTCATTTGCTTTTGGGCCGTCCCTGAAGTACAGCAAGCAGTGATGCAAATCTAACTCATGACCCCATCACATTACCTCTTCTTTTGGGATGATGCAGCATAAAACCAGAGACAATCTAATAAAACAATCAGAAGAACAGCCACACTGGTTGTTTGCTCAGTCCGTGTGACGTGTTTGTGTTGGAGCGTTCCCGACAAACAGCCTCTTGCCAAGAAAATAACTACACTCTGTATCTGCGCCAACATCCAGTCATGTTGTCTGTGAAGCCCCAGGCTGCTGTGTGTCAAGTGGGTGTGAAGACAAAAGAAGTTCAAGGAACACTGTAGACTGTAGGCACAATGTTTTCTAGCAAGCCTTTTTAACCAAATACTCAAACCAATGCATCGCAAACTGTTCAGTACAATGGGCTAAACCAAACACAGATGCTTACATTCCATTATTACATCAAGATTAAGAATCCATACAACTGTTAAAGTCCACTGTAATATGTGCTTTAACGTAAATGAATGCCACTAATTTGGTAATTTCAACTTAAAGAATGAGAATCTTCAACTTTAACGTATTTCATCAAAACTAAATGACCACTAATTTTATAGATAAGTTGTTGAGTATGTTACTGTTTGGATGGAGAGCCCCTGAGTGGTTAGTGTTACTTACCAAGCATTAATTAGAGACTTGATAAGATGAATGGACCATTCACCATTCATTATCTCATACACCACATGGACGACTCAGTGAAACTTTCCCACCCTGTTATTATCCCCCACTATCGTGGTCAAGGACAATTTTATTAATTTACCAAAGAGGACATGGCCAAAGTGCTTCCAGGTGAGAAATTACAGACTATAATGGAGGTACTTAGTTGTTGGGTGAAAGTGGCTTGTGCTTGTAAGTGGGGAGTGTTTCCTACTTGAAACAAATGTCTTATTATTTTGGAAACAGCACCTGGAAAAAATGACAAATTGGTGTGAGAGGTGAGCCTAGTTTTTTCCAGAAACAAAACGTTTCTCTGAGAGGTGAACCACATAGATTACAGAGCAAGACTTGTGATGTTTCTGTAAACAGCTTAGTTGCCAATGGCCATGAGCAATGTACAGTCCAAAGAGGCTTCAGCGGACACATGCCGCCATGACGTAGCTCCAGGCCACAGCGGCGCAGAGGGGACCCTGTCTCTGAGCGTTTTGGCAGAGATGCAGAGTTTGTTACCCCAGAGGCACTTTTTACCACATGTTTGGAGCATTACCACAGATGTGGCAGCAGCATTTAGGCCTAACAAAACCAGTGTTTATGTTAAATGCACGCTCAATGTTGATGTCTCATATACCTCATGTAGGCAGAACTGAACAGATGGCCTTTTTATGTTTGAGAGAATTAAAAGAGAATAGGTTACAAGTGAAGGCTCATGAATCTCGGAGATTACAAAAGAGATAAGAAAAGCTTTAAGCTATTTGTTCGTAGTGTCATAAACATAGCACTCCACGGCTTATCCATTTAGTTAGACTGCGCTGGACAAGGTTTCACCTTGAACATTTTCTGCAAAATGCATTGTGTTGTACAATAATCACCCTCTGCATCAACAAATGAAGTCCCTTCAGCTTGTCCTGTAATAATCACTGTAATAATGTAGCTCCAGTAATTATTGTGACAGCTGAGCATCACAAGTGACAGTGACAAAAGAAAAATCAGATACTTTTCTTAAGGATGTGTAGTAAGTCTAAGAAATTTGGAGCCACTATTTCCCAGTGCAGAGATGCTCATTGGTGCATACGCCCCTGATTTACTGTTCTGTTTAACTCTGTCTACAGCCATTTAATAAATGAAGTGGCCCTGACAGTTTTACAGACGTGTTTTGTAGTAAATCTTCAGTGAGAGTCCTTTCTAGGGCTATTGTTTTCACTGCACGACCATGAGTGACCACAGGTGTCTGAGCGAGGGGGCTTTCCCAAATACACTTCCTCTAACATTCCCTATAGGACCTGCAGTCTGCCAATATGGCCTCCATGGCTATGCTATTGCTATATACAATTCACTCTGAATAAAAATAAACTTATCTGAAACACACTATTCACAAAAAAGCCTCAGGATTGTATATTTGTCTTTTGTTCTTAGAGTTGCCAAATGTGCTGTTATCAGCCCAGACATCCCTTTGTTTATTTAACGTAGTCGTCAAAGTGAGAAGTGAGAAATGAGCCCTGGACCAGTTTCAAATTATTATACAATCCTTCCTGCTTCTTTGAACAGCTGCCAGATATTTTACTACAACCACTGCTATCCATCTTCAAGTCTTCAATAATGAGACTAAAGCGTGCAAATTGTGGAAAAGTTAGATCAATGTATAAGTTGGACAAGGAACATAAGGAGTTCTGTTTTAAGTTAGTTTTCCCTCTTCTTTTTCTTTCCCGGGCTTTTTCTTTTTGGATCTGTTTGTTTTGGGCCAAAAATGTGTGGATGGAGAGGAGTGGGGGATGGCAGCAGACCCAAAAGGAAGCTGAGCTGCTCTTGAGGGGAAAGTGGCTGTACTGGCTGGGTGGAGCAGGGTGGGCCTCCTCCACAGTAGCGTGGTGGAAAACGGTTACTGACTGGCAACACACTGAAGGCTGACTCAGCCGACAGGCATCGGAGAATGACTGTCAGATTGTGAGACGCATAACTCCAGTGAAAAAGCGTGTCTGCAGCTAATAATACTTTATGTGCGTATTCAAGAGTAGGTGTTTATGCTTCTGTTTTGGGTGTGTGTTGGAACAGTAAAGAGCACTGTTTTCCAAACTTTGTCTTTCTCCATATTTCAAACTGCTAAAACAATCACATCTTGGCTTACGCGTTACAATCACAGTAGCCCCTTGTAAGAGCCTTTCCTGGAAATGTGCAGTAATTTGTCCCACCAATATTCCCTCTCTTTTTGCCTGTTCAAAAACATGTGTGAGGCTGTAACAGCAAAAAGTCAATCCAATGTTAATGTTACTCATCTAATGTAATGTTTACGCACACAAGGTCTTTACATAACCTGACAGAACTGTGGAACATAATCCTAAAATGGCACATGGCTAATTTGCATAAATAAACAACAACATAGTCTTTGTGTTTTTCTTTTGACACCAACAAGCACAAAAAGTAGGTCACTGATTTTCTCTAAAGATGTTGTATCATGTCGTCTCTGTCACATGACAAATGACAAATGACAGGTCCCGTCCAGGAACAGTATAAGGTGAGGTGTAAAAAAAGACCTCAGAGATGTTTCAAAACCTTGTTCAAGAAGACATCTCTCCAAATCCAAATTGTTGTTAAATGTCTTGATATAACTTCATGAATGGACACTTTACATGTAATTTAAATTTCAATTTTAATTAATTGTGCAGTTCTATCACAAACATGCATCTAGGTTAATTATACATTTCATAAGTACATGTTTAGATGACCTAAATGTCCACAGTCCACAGTTTGGAGTAACTTTGGTGGATGGAAGACAAGCATCTGGATAAAGCATTTATCTGAGCTTAAATTCAGCCAGTTAAGCACGAGAGAGGTTGTCTCCAGGGTTCGGGGCAGAGAGGGGTTGGGGGGGGGGCAGTCCGAGCTGGTTGTGTGTGCCTTCAGCTGGTTCTCATTATGGGGCTAATGTGAAGGCTCTGATCTGGAGCACACACTGACTTTGCAGACCCAGGTTTGAGCCGGATATGGGTTTTTGGGAGGCCCCTTCACTGCAGCTTCTGTATCACAGTTTCCCTCCTCAGAGCGCAGCCAGACTGAGGGCCTCATTTATGGAAAGGGCTCAAATCAGATTTGGTCATGGAAAAGTGTGGTGGTACAAAGCCCAATGTGACAAAGCATGGATTCTGCTCTAGATCAAGATAAAATGTAATATAATCAGAGCAAAATGAAATATCGGACCTGGATCTTTTAAGTGTATTATTTCATTGATCGATAATACATTAAAGTTAATTTAACAAGAAATTAGAGCAAGATTTGAAACTCATTACTTTTGTTGAATCAGACCAGTAGAAAATGCTGCAAATTTAACAGTAATGCTTTAAACACTGTAGTTGAGCCTGATAAAGTGTAATAAAGCTTAGTTTTCTTCAAAGCCAAACCAAGTGCTAGTTCTCGTCTGGTTCTAGAGCTTCTTAATAGTCGGTCCATCTTGTAAACCTAATAAAACCTGGCTTGCTTTTGTCTAGCTCTAGCGCTTCATCATTTTTACTTGTCCACTTTCTCAGCAAGTCAAGCACAGAAGCTCAAAAAAATCAGTACTTGGCAGCTTTGGAGCCTCTTGTACTCGCTCCAGTAACTCACTGACTTTATGTCCAGCGTCTTGTCTGTGCAGCGTGGTCCGAAACGAGCTACGGCAAATGAAAATGATAAAAGTAGAGCAACTGTCAATATTGCTTTGCTAAAGGATCACAAAATCATTCAAAACTCATTACTTGAACAAGATCTGAAAAAACATGGCAGTGAAACCTGTTTTTTACATTTTAGGTACCCTTATCTACACCTACTCTAATAGTAGCAGCAGTATTGACTTTAAAGTCTGGAAAAAGTGATATGGGAGCATCCCTAATGAATTGCTATTAGCTTTTTTTCATGTTATACTAGTTAGAGACTTTTAAGAGCTAAAATAGGAAGTCTTACCTCAACATACTGCAAAGCACAAGTGTTGCTGTTCACCTGCTGACCACCAGTGTTCATGAGAAAGAAAATGATGAGATAAAAAAGAAAAACAGCTAGAATTTATGGCATGTGTCTGGGAAATATTTGAGTCCCCTATAGCAGCCAAGCCTTACTAAAACATCATCTCTATCAAGTATTCCCCTGTAAGACCCCGGCTGAACACGGTCTCTCAGGGTCCAGGTCCTAAATCTCTTCGCTCCGCACTGACATTTAAGTGGAATGATTTATCACAGTGAACTGCTACTCAGCAAAGTGTTTTCCAGCCCACTGAAAAGCCAATGTCATGCTGATAATTAGCGGTTGACTGACTGATGCCTGTGCTCTGCGTATAACTGCAGTCATAAAGCCGCTCTCTGAAAGCTGAATGAGGCCTATGATTTGTCGCTGGACGTAATGACGAGAACCTGAGGCCCAGAATGCATCAGGGCGAGAACAAACATTAAGATAGACGTTTTCAATCAGTGAAATGGTTGGAATGACAAAAATGACCAGAAAGCCTTCAAGTGCGTGATTCTCTAACTAGAATTAAAATTGCACTCGTGCGTCTGTCTAATGGAAAAAAAAACAGTATTATTTCGTAAGACAACTTTGGACTAGTTTGTAGCTTTAAATGAAATACCCTGTACTATTTGCATATTTGAAAATACTGTATTAGACACTTTATTGAAACATGCAAACTACACTATCAATTTAAAGCCTATTTGTATTTGTTTAAATTTAAAATAAATCTAAAATTTTCTCATCATATGCCATAAAGACAATACAAACATTTATTTCATGTCCTGTTAATCTGTAATGCAAACCGGATTCATGATACTCTTTTCTGGAATTGCATTTCATCAGAGAGGTGTCTCAAGGCCAACACGCCTATTAGAGTCAAAAGAAGATATGTCATTTAAGCGCAGTTCTTTAAAAGGAATTATTTTGCCTTTTGTAAAAACTGATATCACTCAAATGCTTGGGGACAGGAGGTAATTAAATTTGCTCATACTTCTATTACAACGGTCCATTAGACCTTGTTTAATGTTTCTGAATGAAAAAAACTATACAGTCCTATACTTCACTGCTTCTATCTCTGTCTTTGTACTGACCTACACATCTCCATTTTTAGCAAGAAAGCAAATTGGCTCGTCTCCCAAAGTCTAAAATATTGTTCCTTTAACAATGTCTAACAGTTTGTTGCTGCATAAAGTCATGGCAACACATGTCAAAACACATCAAAAGTGAGGACAGGCTTCTTTAACCACGACATGAACAGAGTTGGTTTTAACTGAGGGGGAGCAGAGATTTGGGAGAATTATTGTCTCTGTCTGTATGGAGGATGTTAGAACACTCAGAATCAATAATGTTCCTGATTGAATGGAAGACTTCTATTAGCCCATGAGTCTGTCATTGGTGTAGGGTATGCTGTTTAATATTTCTGACATCATATCTCTTTTTATGGGCCATTGGTGCTGGTCTTGGCCCAGTGCCTAGTTGTCGGTTTTCTCAAATAGTGTGGTCTTGACAAAATAACTACTTTTTAGTTTTGATTTGTCCAAAGCATGTGTTGTTTTGGCGGGAGTTGTTGCATTTGAACTTTAGCAGTCTGTTATTATCAGTGGTTCATGGAAACAGTAACCACTGACCATGGATCTCAAATTTGGCAAAAGGTTTAGGCTCTTTATTTCGAGAAAGCATTTCTTTAGCAAAAGGGTTACGTCATTGGTGTCAGTTTTATGACTCATACTTTCTAGATTACAGAAATACTCAATACTGACTACTCCTTTGCTTTGGCTGCGTTAAATAAGGCCACAAAAGGGGACAAACTGACCTTTTTTGACAACCAGAAATAGCTTTTCCTGGAACTATCAAAAGTTTGCTTCAGCTAGTTTTTCATATATTATAATCACAGCTCATCAAAGCAGAAATGATATCTGTTAATTAAGACTAAAAATTAAACTGCATGGCTGGGTGGGGGTGCCGTGGTTGGTGGCCTAAAATAACAGACATTAAAATCATTTGGTTTAATTAGCCGTGCTAATCAGTGGCTGCGGCAACAGGACACAGAACCTCTTTGCTCTCCCTCTTTGTGTTGACATTGTATTAGAAACTTAAGTGGCTGTGCTTAACTGCAAGCACATTTACCCCTGCTATTACCTGAGACCATCAGTTCTGTGGAAAAACGGCAGGGCTGTCTCATCAGCCATGCATTACATACCACACTCTCAGTTTGTTTTTTCACCTTTAGGCTTCTTTAAATAGTCTGTGGGACAATGAAAACTTTTCTTGACTTTTAATTACATTCATGGAGCCATGTCAGGTGGAAAGAGGAGAGAATACAGGAGATCTACGCGAGAAATGTATCATTGTAAAAGGTTTAAGATTAATAGTCCATAGGTGACTTTCATTGCTATTTCCAACTACTGCTTCTTACTTCCTGTGTTCTCCCTTGACACAGTTTTTTACCTAGTTTACTCCTGGTGAAATTTCACACTGGAATTCATTACAGGAGTGTTAAAATGTCCTTCAGCTCGGTGGCCTATAAACAGCATAGCTCTGGCTGAGAGAAAACAGTCACAGCTTCTTATAAACAATCTCTTGTTTGAGCAGTTTGTTCCCTACATGAAAAAGCATATATGTGTGGAAAGGTCAGCTGCTGTGATGAGGGATATAGGTTGGAATAACACAAGGGGGTCGGTCCTCTGATGTCATGGCGGGATTATTTTAACAGGACCCACCCACTGGGACTTTGGCGGGCTTCCGTGGTTTGGCTGTGCTGACAGAGACACGCTTTGTATTAGCTAGTCATAAACTACAGCAGAGGCCTGAGTCACTACAATGCTGCTGTTCATGGCTGTGTTTGTCTTACGATGTTGTTAGGTAAGTGAGAACATCAGCCCAAAGTCATTATGAGCAACCGAGTTTTCAAGCAGAGTTGACGAGCAAAGTCTTCCCCGAAAACGTGAGAATGTACCATTGTGTGGACTTCCTAGTTACAGTTATCAGTCCTCAGACACCAGTTGTATGGGCTCTTTACAACAATCTCATCAAAAAGATACACTGTCTGCTGCGGCAACGTTCATTCTTATGTATTCATATGTGAGAGCTAAATAATACACTTAGGGAACGTGAAAAAAAGATATTTAACTGATGGACTTAAAGTTCTACTCACTTGTGTTGGCTGATGTGTCATTTAACATAAACCGATAGAAAAGTAGGTCTGGACGCTGTAGCCATGACACATGTATATGTTTATCTCTAAGTCAGCCATTTTACTTTCTAGGTTTTACGTCTTTGGAATTGTGTATGCCAGGTCCTAACACAATCTGTCTATAATAAAGGTTTGTGGCCTTTAGCTTGCACATACAGCCAGTTGAGTATTCAGCTATCCTCTAATGCTGCCTACCCACTCAGTAACAGCACACATGTATTAATTAGGTTAATTTGGTTAAAATGATCTACTGGATGCTGTCCTAGATTCTATATCTATTAATAGTTTTATATAATTTTCTGATATGTTTGAATGAATTTGTAAGTCTTATTCAAATGGGCTTTTTTCACTTCTACTTGATTCATTTTTGTGGTTTAAAGTAACAGTACTTTTACCAAATTTTTGCCTTGTCTTTTTTGGCTTTGACCTGCATATTTAACATGAACCTGAAATGCAGCTAACATTCAATGGAAATGTTGTCTTTGGCAGTAGCACAAGCCAGAACAGCATGCAGGCCATTTTCCAAACAAGAGCTCCTGAAGTTGATTATAAGTCTGTTTTTCCATTGAGCAGAGCTCTTCAAGATGTTGTGTGGTCTTCACTGCTCCCCCATGACCTTTGACCTGTCTGATCTCTTCCGATTTCATTCTCAGCCGCAAAGATCTCAATCTGCTCATAAGGCTAGAAAATGAAAACAGATGCGCACACGTGTCATTTTTTTCCGCCAATGTCACCACTCTGCAACAAAACAAGTCTGCATCAGAGAAAACACTTTTTCAGTCTTGTTCAATATTCCTCTGTGGGCTGTGCCTGTTCATTTAGTATTGAAACCAAGCCTTTCACGGCCTCTTTTATATTACAAACCCAGACTAACTGTGGTTTTCACAATGTGCTTTCCATGCCCCTGCCTTTTCACAGGTCCATTTTCCTAAGCTGAAATTACATTGCACTGCCATTCTCCTTTCACAAGCAAAGGTCATAATTTTTCGTTTCGGTCGCCACCCCTTGACTGTTGTGTAAGTGTGAGTTTTATAGAAAGACAGACTGAAAAGTTTTAATTATTGCCAGGGATGAGACGACCTGCGGTGCCTCTGCAAGCTTTATGTTTGTATTGTACTGTGCCTCTTGTGTCCGGCTGCCATTGAAGCGCCTCAGAGGGATGCAGATGTAGAAGTAGATTTGAAAGGGGGCTAAAATGATGCTGTGTTAGCTTTCACACTGCCCAGTCTGAGATATGGCTCCATAAAGCCTGTAAAAGCGTGTCCCTGGTGACTCCTGAAAAGTCAGCAGGGGAAAGGGAGTCCTTATAAAGCAGCGCTGTCAAGGTATTTAAAGTTGTGGCTCTGCTCTCTGCTGTTTAACAGTGTTGTATTTCCTTATACTTCAGTGTGTACAAGTCTGTAAACATGTTGCACAGACATGATTGTGTCCATTTAAGGGCAGCAGAGGGCTTTTGTCAAAAACTGTTCCGGTGATACCTTTGTAATTTATTGTAGGCAATTTACACAGAGCTTGTAATCTTATAACCATAATAATATTCATCATGAGTAAAAACAGAATTGTAGAGGAAACCACAGGCCAGATATGGACCAGTTTGGGACAGATGATAACAACTTGATGCTGTGTTTCTTAATAATTGCAAGAAAAACACATAACTATATGATAACTTGGGAACTAGTCAATCTAGTATATTGTAACCTGGCCAGCAATGCCCATTCACTTTCTTAACCAAGTGAAGTGGGTCTGAGCCCCTCCCATTGAGCCCAACTTCCCTCAAGCTCAGTACGACCAAACCAATCATAACCGTTTATCTAAGGCCGGGCTTTATACTCGGTTTATTATATTGGATATTTGTTTTTCTAATGGTGTCAGTGCAAAGGCAGTTTATTCTGTGTCTTCTGTGAATTTAAATAAGTTGCATAATTTGGACTATTGTCATTCACACGTTAAAAATAAAAGATGGGTCAGTGTAAAATAGTTGTTCACCATTATTTAGGACACAGTGTTCTGTTATGCAGTAGTTTTGAATCTAGACATAACTGGCTCAACAATCATTTTAATTTTAATGTTCATCCCAAATAGAAACCCATTGCCCCTGAGAGTGTCATAATTGTCCATCCTGATAACGACTGTTGCCATATGGTAAATGTCTTCACCCTGTTTAAGGCCCACAGTTGTCTCTATGTGTAGCAACAGCCTATCCTTCATATAATCATTCCCAGAAGCTATTATGGCTTGTTGTTGCAGGCACTGCCCTGAAAAGGAAACAAATGACCAACATAACCACTATTTATAGTGAAGCTAACCACAGTTTAACCGTAGCGACGTAAGACAGTGGTTTGTTTGGATTGAAGACACTGTTACTATGGTAATACATTAGGAGGAACATGCCCCAAAGACAGAAAGTAAATATAAATAATATTAAATGACCAGCCTGTTTATATGTTGTGATTTTGTTTATTCTAATTGCAAGACAATTTTGTTATAAATCTATGTATAATTTCTTCAAAAAGGATATATTTTGTTGCAGTGTTTTCTGGGTAGTCCAAGTAACATTCTGTAAATATAACTAGAGGGGAGTGAGTCTGACTCATCTTCACAGACAAATCACAGGACTTGAAGTCGACTGAGTGTCTCCAATCCTCTTGTACTTGTGGTCAGATTATGACTCTTCCCCATAGCTTTTCCGGACATGTGTCGTCGAGTTAGACCAAAAGAGGATCTTAAAAGAAGGAAGGGAGAGAAAAACAGACAAAGGGGTAATTCATTTGGTCGTCCACGAGAGGAAGACTCTGTTTCCTCCAAGCATTATAAATACAAGCGCAGTCAGTCATCAAATTATACCCATCTGCATTGGCACCAGACCAGAACGCTGCTTGATAAAGTAGTGAGGACAACAGAGCAGTGTGAGAAGAGGAGTGGTCGCTGCAGGGAAGCACAGCCTGTCCTTAAGTCACTTTCTGGGCTGGATACAACACCATTAAAAGACATGAAGTGTGCTTGTGGTTTCACAGCTCTGCGCTCTTCAAAAGAAGATAGTCCTTTACATGTAATGATGTCCTGACACCTTAGCTAAATGTTGCCTTATGCAAGCTGGATTCTTCTCTGGATTAGAAAAAACAAGTCAGTACAATAACAAAACAAAATAGTAACTCAGAAAGTCATCGTTATTTTGAAAAAGTTGAAAAGTTGTATTTTTTGCCTTTATTAAAAACAAAAGTAGACATGGAGAGTGGGGAATGGTATGGAACAAATAGACATTAGCTGGATTTGAACCAGATTCACTTTTGATTATAGTATGTTTTCAGTCATGGCAGGAACCAGCTTCCATACTGTCCAACCCCACCCCACAGTCACAGGTTTATTAAGGCTTGTGTGTAAGGTAGTAACATCTTCACTGTGTAGATAAACCACACACTCTTTACACAGGCATAAACAATACGACTACATGGACACAGAAGGGGTTTGAGCTAAGTTCGTTCAAGAGAAAAAAGAAGTCACAGAACAGATTGTAAATTGAAAATGTGCTTTTCGCTCTCGAAGCCTATTCTATACAGAGCTTTACACGGCTTAGCTGGGAACTAATGAATTCCTGGTCCAGGTACACTGCAGAGGGTAACGCTATTGTGTGTATCATTAGAAAATGTGCTTCTTTTGCTGAAGGCACAGCAGCAGGCTGAATTCGAACCAGAAAATCCCCAGGCAGAATTGTCTTGGCATCACTCTCTTCTTGGGCTTTTATGCTCATGCTCAGTGAACAATCCAACAAAAGCTGAGGTTTAAGAACCATGGAGCTCATTGCAGTTTTCTTTGTTAATGCAATTGCCTGTAAGAAAAGCTTCTGTTCTTCCATTTTTCAGATTCAGCTGGAGGGTCCTGTACAATTAGCCATTTACCTTTCACCATTCACCTTAGGCTTTTATAACTCACCGAACTAACCTACAGTGAGGAGCAGCCAGCAGCTCACAACAACAGCTTCACAAATGTGACACTAATTGTTTCTGATTCAGTAATGCATATGACATTAACATTTCAGTCTGTGTATTAAAGAGAATGATAACAGTATTTTGTTTTTAAGTACCTCTACTTTATTTGCTTATGTAACAACATGTCTCTCTGTGTTTTGTTTCCAGTCTTAGCTTTTAGCTGTCACAGTGGCATTTGTTTGGCTGCAGAAATCTGGCTGTGCTTGTGCTGAGTGTTCATCTCTAACTTTGTTTATGACGGAGCAGTCTTGGAACCAAAAGGCAAATGCCTCTTAGAGAAATCACAAAGGCACTGGAAGAAGGATAAAAGCTTTGCCTTCATCTTTGCTGACATCAAAATTATTATCTGGCTTCACATTTCTGAAGTTACTGTAGATCTCAGATGGAAGGGTTCATTTGGAGGATGAAAAACCATTGGGCAAATGTACCCTTTAGTTTTGAAGTTGCCAGCCTGCCATTAATGTGGATGCATTACACACACGGACTGCAGTGTTCTCACACAGGCTTCTAAGAGATATTTTTCCATTTATAGCTAGAGTTAGCATCCCAGTTTCCTTGTCCTCTATTTTCCAATTGAGTTGTGTCTGAGAGGCTATTCTCTGACAGATTGTCTCGTGGCATGAAGCCCACCCACAGCGAGGCTACTAGATGCCTTTGTTGATTTTAGGGACATTTGGTTGTGCTGATCCCAATAATAATATTGAATATAACTTGACACAGTAAAGTCCTTTTGCTCAGAAATATCTCTGAACATAAGAATTCCGTTTTGTTCTTGTAGTAGCAATGAACTATCACCTTCAGGGCCCAGAGGCTCGCTAATGGAAAGCCCTCTTTCTTATACCTTTTAGCAATTGCCACGGAAAAGCCATGCTCCGGAAACAGGGTCTTGGAGGTGATCCAGTCTAATTTCAGAGGATGTGCACAAGGAAATAATTGACTTCCTCCATGTCTTACATTTTGTGGAGGGCCTTAGAGAGCACAGTCCAAGGCAGGTGGCTAAATTTGCATATCATTGGAAATGTGGCAGCTCAAGCCTGGGAAATCCTACAACCGAGGACTCGACATGCCCGGAAAACCTCTGCGGGGGTAATGACTGATGTCTTAGTGAGAGTGTCCCTTTGAGGCCAAAAAAGTCTCTTCAGCCCAGAGCAGCTGAAGGGCTTCTGATAATATAGAATCAGCCCTGAACAAGCCAAGCTGTTTCATGAGACTCTAAAAAATGCTGGTTTTACATTTAAATATAGAGTAAGCACGTGTAGGATCAACAAGCTGTTTAATATTTAGAGCAATTTTTGGCATCTTAAACTAACAGACTACAGCTTTTTACCTCCATAGACAATAACGTCTTTGTTTTTCTTTTCAGAGTCCTACTTTGGGGACAGCTATTGTGTCTTAAAGCCCTTCCAAGACATCTCAACGTTTGAACTATCACTACAGATCAAGACGAGTCGGAGAAGTGGTCTGCTGCTCCTCGCTGCTGGAACAGATGACTACCTGTTCCTCGAGCTCCAGAACGGGAAAGTACAGGTATGTATAAGGCTTGTGTAAATATTTTTTTACATTTATTACAGTGAGTTATCGCTGAATAAATAACTTTTTAAAAGAAATACTAACAAGAAAATTTCCCTTGAGGTGTAAATGAAAATCTGTTCAGGGAAAATTAAAAATGACACAGTGGCTTATGAATATATTGTTAGCATATTTTAACAAGGTGGTTAATATGTATGCAAATTCAGAGCTAATGCAAATTAATGTTATTATTACTTTCACTTACAGTAAGACAGATAAGTTGATTTGATCTGTGTTGTTTTAATGAGGGCACTTCAATGCAGTAAATTTGCTGTCATTTATTCAAGATGTTTTTGCATCCTAAATAGTACTAAATACTAAATTATTGTATTGAAAATGATTACACTAGTGCTTGTTGTACTCTATATCACAGCATTCCAAATCACACTGAATTTAAGACATCTAACAATAAAGTTTTCTATGATGTTGCTTGAAAGGAACTCAAATTCTTCTATTCTCTTTTTTGCCCACTTAGGCCCGGATGAACTTGGGCAATGGAGAGGTGACAC
The DNA here is from genome assembly GCA_036850595.1 of Rhyacichthys aspro. Taxonomy (NCBI): domain Eukaryota; kingdom Metazoa; phylum Chordata; class Actinopteri; order Gobiiformes; family Rhyacichthyidae; genus Rhyacichthys; species Rhyacichthys aspro. The sequence goes on from CM072153.1 coordinate 18,530,838, forward strand.
TGTCGTCTTCTTCAGGGGTTCAGCTCAACAACCTCCTGGAGCACAAGATCTCACTCACTCTGCAGGACGACACACTCACAATGACCATTGACGACAGCTTCCCCACGTATGTGCCTGCGGACATGGGAGGGGAACAGCTCAACATCGACGTGGGCGTGTGGCTGGGAGGAACTGGAAATTTAGACGCTTCCTACCTGAGCAACGCCATCCCTCCTTTTCGCGGATGTATGACCGATGTCAAATTTGAATCCCATCAATTCGATATCCTCAGCACTGCGTTTAAAGAATGCCACGACACTAAAGAGTCTTGTAGCAGTGAGTTTGATGCCGGTGATGGGGAGACGACTAGCTTCAGCACTCCTCAATCGTTTATATCGTTCCCTACTTGGAGCAGGGCTACGGGAGGTGCACGGATCTTAGAGTTCCTGATGAAAACCACTATTGAAGATGCATTACTGGTCTTCCACCCTGGCCTAGAAACTGACTTCATTGCTATTGGTGTCATGAGGGGCTTTCTAAAAGGTGTGATAGACCTTGGTAATGGCATGGAAGTATTAGAGAATACACATGTGCAGCTGGATGATGACCAGTGGCACAGAGTAAAGGTTCAGGTCAGCGAGAGCTCATTTGAGATTCACGTGGACAGCCAAACCTCCTCCTTTCCTCTCGATGCTTCACAAAAACTAGATCTAGTTGGAAACCTATATCTGGGAGGTATCCAAGAGAAAATGAAGGAAGTATTTCGTGACAGTGGTTCCTTAAATCGGGCAGAGGAGGAAATGACTGTTGAATCATTCATCGGATGCTTGGGGGAAATCAAAGTCAACAATAAGGACAGAAGCCTGCAGGACGCTCTGGTGACCAAGGACATCCATGTTAAATGTGAAGGAGAGGACTATGACTACTCAACTGACTATGAAGTCGACACAGCGACAACTGCTCCACCTGTTTTTATTAGATATGATGAAACTGAATTAACCGAACAGCATTGCTACCCGACAGATGACACTCCGGATGTATTCAAAAATGTCACTAAACTTCTTGATGTCAGTCAGCTTCTTGTGCCCGAAGGAGGTGAAGTTTTGATTGATATTAAAAACCTACAGCCTACATTTGACCTGAACACAGCTGGAGTGAGTCAGTCTCAGATAGTCTTTACGCTAAAAAATGATCCCTTTTATGGCTTGGTCGATTTGAACGTTAGCACAAAGCGTTTCCAAAAGTTCTCTCTGCTCGACGTAGTCAATAAGAAAATTAAATACATGCATGACGGTAATGAACGGCATGCAGATCAAATCCAGCTAGAGGTAGTCGCTCAGGGGAATGAAAACCTACCAGAATGTCTGAAGTCACCCCAAATTTATGTCCTGCCTGTTGAAATTATTCCTGTCAATGATATTCCTCAACTTAGCGGAGGAGAAATTACCATCACGGAAAAGGGCAGAACTCGCTTAAGCCCAAGTCTTATCAAAATCGTGGATTCTGACACCCGGTGTGACGGATTAGTGGTAACTGTGACCTCCGAGCCCCCACTGGAAGTTGGTTACCTTGAAAATAGGAAGCAGCCTGGGAGAAGCATCACAGAGTTCACATGCAGGGAGCTGAAGGATGGAAATATCTATTTTGTGCACAAGGGAGGCAGCGCTGCAGAAATTACCTTGGAAGTATCCGATGGACAGTCAGAAAGTCATTCCACTACGTTTAATCTTGCAGTAACTCAGCCACATATGACGATAGTAACCAACACAGGACTGACATTGTCTCAAGGAAGCAACGCCTCCATAGGGATTCAAAACCTGGCTGTCCTTTCTAATCCTCGTACTGGAGACATTCTGTATAATCTCACTCAGCCCCTGCTTTATGGGGAACTTCAGATTATGACGGATTATGACATGTCCAAAAAAGTCACAAGTTTTCATCAATCCGATATCGATCAAGAACGGCTCAAATACTTCAGCACAGACGTAACCGACCAAGAAGACGTTGTCGTGGAGCGGATTCAGTTCAACGCACACTTGGGACAGTACACGCTTTGGAACAACACCTTCATGGTTAACATAGTCCCTGCCCAAGTCAAAGTGTCAAACCTGGTTCCACTGGAGATTTATGAAGGTGAGATGAAAATTATCAATCAAGCACAACTCCTGGCAGAGGTCAAAGGGCAAGACACAGATCCGAAAACTATAAAATATGTCGTTGTCCAGCCTCCAGTGCTTGGTGTCTTACAGTTGTTGGATACACGATTGGGAAAAGGAGACGTTTTCACTCAGAAGGACATTTTGGACCGCACAGTTAGTTACAAACTCCGAGTTGTAGGCAACGGAGACTCATTCCAGTTCAGAGTTTTTGCCAAAGACCAGCACTCTCCTTTATACACATTTCCAATTAACATTATCGCAACTACAGATGCTCCTGTTTTGACCAATGAGATGTTGACTGTCCTGCAAGGTGGTGAGGAAACTATCAACAAAAACTACCTTTGGGTACAATCACCAGATTTAGGAGACTTTGTGTATCAGATCACAGAAGAACCAAAGTACGGACGGCTTATAAGAGACTCACCTCCGGGAATGCCTAGATTTGAGGGTGCAATTAGGATATTTAGTAATGAGGATTTAGAGCTCGATAGACTCATATACAAACATGACGGATCCAAGACAAGCAGCGATGAGTTTCAATTTTCAGCATTTGACCAAGAAGCACAAGATTCCTATGAACATGCGACAATCAAAGGTGTTTTTAAGATCACGATCCAAATGAAGAATGAACATGCTCCTGTAAGGGTTGTAGATAAAGTCCTAAATGTTGCACGGCATGGACAGCGTCTCATAACAACAGACGTCATTCAATTTAAGGATGAAGACTCGGGTTTTAATGACAGCCAAATTGTCTATGCTCGCGAAGGGATCCTCTCAGGAAACATTGTCTCGGCGTCAAACCCCTCGCTGCCTCTTTTCCGTTTCACCCAAGCAGACATTCGAGACAAGAAAGTCCTCTTCATCCACCACGGAGCAGACCAGGAGCGCTTTTCTCTGCAGGTGTCCGATGGCTATCACAAGACGACAGCACTGCTCCAGATCCAGGCAGGTGAGCCCTACCTGCAGCTGGTGAACAACACGATGATTGTCATTGACCACGGAGCTACAAAAACTCTTAACACGTCTTTGTTGAGCGCTGAGACCAACATGGACATCAGGGACGACAGTGAAATCACATTTAAGATCACATCAGCACCACAGGATGGTAGGATTATTGTGAGTGGGATTGAATCGTTACAGTTCACACAGGAAGACTTGAAGAAGGGTGTTGTGTCATATGAACACAACTATGAAAGCCTAAAGTCAAAAGACTCCTTCAGCTTCTCCATCCAAGCAAAAGGACAATCTGAGGAGGGCACTTTCAGAATTAAAATCTTCAAACAAGGTTATCGCTCCGAACCTGAGGTGATAAACAACGATGTAATCATCTCTTATGAGGGAGAGCACACCGTGATCAACCAGGATCATCTTAAGGTATGTTTACTGACTGTAAATTATAACTAATACAGTTGTTCTCAATGGGAGGCTTTCTTTATCTGGTCAGCCATCCTATGTGTTGGATACACAGGGGACAGTACCCATAAACAAAGAGTGAACTCCCTAACTACTCCCTACTAATCAGAAAAACAAAGCTTGCATCAAATTTTGCCCCATTTGAGATCAAAGCTTATGATGCTCTAACAATATTCTTCCAGGGGCAAATGACTGTGAAGTGAAGGGACTCCATACCTATTTCACTTTGCAATCTGCATAAGCTTGGCTGGCCAGGTTCAGGTTTCCCAATAGATTTAATTTATTTTTCACTTAATTGTTTTGTATGTGTACAAATAGTATAATTTTGGAAAAGCATTTAATGGCCACTGAATGAACACATTGTTCTACAAAGAAGTTTGCTTATGGAAACTTCAATCCCAGTGGTACAGGCTGAAAATAGTGGTCCATTATGTGAACTTTTAATATCTCAACTGCCCGCAATTATTATTACAATTAATTATTATTGCCCCCTTCGAGTTGTTTCTTCACAAATAGATGTTTTCCCATGACTCACTTCAGAATATAGACCTGTTGTGTAAACTTTGTCTCTATGTACATTATGGCCACATGAAAGCAGTGCTAAATGTGACTGTTCTGGTGCTGCTTTTAATGCACTTTATGTACTAAATTACAGTCTATTAAGAGCAGAGCAGTAAGTATCCCCCAAGGAGCTTCCTGAAGCCCACTGTAATTTATAAGATGGGCCTGCCTGCTCTTCAATGTGAAAGCAATTAACAATGTTTATACTCTGGATTCATTAATAACACATTGCATATACAGCTTGACATTTCAAGCAATGAGTACTTTGAAAGCTATATATTTACCTTTATCATTAGCTAAAGTAGAAGCAGATATTATGTAGGTATTCCATAGGTAAGAGCTGATCAAAGTGCTTTACATCTTTATACGCAAAAAAAATAACTAAAAGCAGATACTAATAAAAAATGTCCATGAAAACACTTTAAAAACAGCTGGGAATTGATCCCACATCCTTTTTCCGTGAGGCAGGAGGACTAATCACTTTCCCAAGATGCAACTGTACTTATCTTGACTTTTCTTTTTCTTGATATTATGACATATAATGTAATAAGAAATAAAAGAGTTGGAATATGTTTGCCTAGTTACTTAACTTACAAAACAAAAGTAAAAATAAAAATACTGTCATTACATTTTTTGATAAAGCAAATATCTCAAAATAAGTCTCAAAAGGCAGTTGTTCTCTTAATTGTCTTCATTTATCTTATTAGACATAATAATTGATTAATCCTGTTCTGTTTAGTAAAAATAAGACCCTTTTCCTCTAACATTTTCCAGATTTCCAGATCAGACGACCCAAAATCAATACTCCATTTTTATAAACACACAAAATACATAACACCACGACCTGACACACTCACAGATGTGCAGTCTGTCATCCTGATTTATCTCTGTGTTGCCTTTTTAGGTGGAGCAGGCGGATATTCTGCCCACAGAAATGGTGTTTACCGTCAAAGAGCCGCCTCGTCTGGGACATGTGGTCAAGCTGACAAACAGTTCGGACAGCACCGCCTCCCCCGTCCTGGACTACATTCACACCTTCACTCAGGAGGACATCGATCAGGGCCGCATTCTCTACGTGTCCGCATCCATCCAGGTCTGTTGTCGTCTAATGTATTCGACCGTTATAAATCTCTTCTGGCAGCTTATTCCTTTCATATTCACACTGCGAGTAAAATCTGCCAAAAGACAGCCTCCAATGTGTCTGCAGTTCAAGGTTTATTTTTAATATATCAATAACTTATTTTAACATCAATGTCTTGCAGGGCAATGATGTGTTCACAGTGGATGTCAGTAATGGTTTTACTGCCGTGGAGGAGCTGCAAGTCACTGTAAACATCGTGCCGAGACTCATTCCTGTTCTGGCCGTCAACTTTACAGTGAAGGAGGGCCTCAGCCGAGCAATTAACGCAGACATTGTGAACATCTCACATCCCTTCTACACTCTGGCCAACATTGAATTTTTCGTAGAAGATCCACCAAAACACGGGGAGATCCGCTACCTGGACGGAGACGAAGTGTCTTATTTCACATGGGAAGAGGTAGGGACCATCCAACTTAAAACTACTAATACTTGGCTTCTGTTAGGCACTATATTAAATTCACTTCATAGTTGTTGTTTTTTTTATCAAAAGTTTCAGCTCTTAGCCAAAATCTGTAGTCAAAAAGTAGTATAAAAATAAACTAAATATTCTACTTCTTAAAGTTAAAATACTGAGTGATGATTTATTTGACAAATAGGTTAAGAAAAGTAATTGTGACACTGGCATATTCTTTGTGGGACTATTTAAATTCTGAAATGTTTGTAGTATGGCACACTTTGGTTTGGATGATCCCTGAAGAGGCTTGTATATCCACTGTGGGTTGTGCTATTATGCTATTATATTATGAGTCTCAGCTTCAAAAAACATATCATTTAAAATGTAAAATGCAGTTGTGTTTTTTGAAAAAACATTAGACACCACACTTTATTTAAGAAATATTATATGAAACACTTCAAGTTTTCTATTTTGATTCTCACTCTCGCCCAAGTAAAGATCCTGCATCGTCCAATAAATCAGTAACTGCACCGCACTGTTGAATCCACAGCCAAGGGGTCACCAAGGGACCTTTTAAAATCAAACTTTTCACATTTTTTCAAGCATACTTCAAGAAATTAAGTGAATATTTTAAAGAACAATATCATTACTTGAATATTGTAACGTCACATATTTTCCAATACGTCTTACCACCCTTGCGGCTGTTGAAAAAAAAAATGGCCAAATACTTTCTTTTATATAACAGTCAGACAGGCAATTTAGTTTCAAAATAATGACCACTGAAAAAAGTAAAAAAATTCTCTTCAACTCTTGGTGCCAAAGCAAAAAAAAAAAAAAGATAAAATGCAGTTTATTTGCCACAGATATTAGTCATGAATATAAAAAATATGTCAACACTGTCTGCATGGTGATCTCACACTGCTGACATTTGAAATAGAAGCATAAAAACAATCTTTTTCAGTCCAGCACTATAAACAAATAAGCCTTCTATAAAACCCTACAATAAAACTTAAAGGCATTTATTTACTGAGGATTTGTTTTCGAATGGTTCCCATGTGTTTCCAAATTCACCATCACCTAAACATGCTATCTATAATCTAATACTTCAAGGATTACAAGTTTTCCACTTTTTCATTCCCAAAGGTGGTGCAATCTGCAGATTTTTGCATTTTAATTTCCAGAAACCTCTCGTAGGACCCCAGAAACCTAATAATCCATTTTTTTATCCGATCTTAATAACTCCAGGGAGTGAAACATCGTTCTCTCTCGACTTGATTGTGGAGGATTTACCGCAGTGTGGAGTCATCGTGGAACTTTCCTAGTCACTATTCAGCGCTGTTTTGGATTTGTTGTTTGCCGATAGAGAGAAAGAGGAAAAGAGAGGAGAGATTCTGGGAGCCTGTGCAGATATCTGGTCTCTTGTCGTGTGGTTCAGAGGCCGCAGCTTTGGGAAAATATTAAAAATGCATGAGTACTTACTGGTGGAAAAACCTCATGCATTCTGAATGGACCACATAGTTTAGCAGAGATAGTTAGACACATATCTTATAGCTCCTGCATCTCGCTTGGGCCTGCCTCCACTGCTCTCTCTTTGCTGTAGCATTGTGGAAAAACTGACGACGGCTATAGACTGCCTAAAGCCAAAATAAACCAGCCCTGTATGTTCTTATAATAAAGTGAGAGCACACAAACCTTCCTGCCCCACTACCATTCAACTGTCTCTCAAATGCTGCCAAAAGCAGTTATTACAATAGCAGTGAAGAGGCGATATCATAACTAAGCAAATGTCATTGCTTTGACTACTTTTTACAACTTCTTTGAAACTTTTATGAGCTTTTCATGCTCTTGTATTTGCTGTTATTTTCAGAGAATAAAAGAAAGTCAGTTCTCCGTAATGGGTACCACATTGAAGGATAAATGTCTCTCCTCCAGCCGGCATAGCGTTTCTAGCAAACTGTAATTGTTCCCAAATTAAAGAGGCATGTGAGCACACTAGTGGTGTTGTCAAGACCACACGAACCAAGGCAAATAGACCAGTGTGTGATACATGGGAAAAGCCATACCAGGGATCAGTACTACATTTCAAAACTACAAGTCCAGTGTCACCACCGATCACAAATTTGCTAGAGCTTAGAGAGGGAAGACAGACAGAAGACATAAATCAAAGTAGAAATGAGCAAAGGTGGGAAGTTAGTAGTTTTCCATCCAATCACAGTAATTATACTGATTTACTTGGTTTTGGTTGGCCTTGATTTAAGACTCAGAGTCTCCTGTCTTCAAGACTAGGACAGTAGACAGAGTCATGTGCTCCTCGTATATGGTCCCATTTTAGAAGTTGGTTTTCAAGCTTTTATGGTGTATTTATTAGCTGTATTTGCATTATTAGTCAGTGAAACAATGTATTAGCATTTAATTTAGTTTCCACAGGCCACATCCTAAGACTGAATAACACTAGTCCACACATTGCTTTAATCTAGGGTTTATTCCCCTTTAAGTTCAATGCCGTTCCCAACTCCTCTGGGCACACTCCCGTCTAATGTGTCTGAATCACTGGTGATAGAGTCATCGGCTGTGGTGCTAGTCCAAGGTCATGTTAGCGTACAGTAACATGTGAAAGAGTGCATGGGTGTGAGAAAAAGTCATGCCAAAAGCGACCGCTAAAAAATGTGCTGTGTGGCCCAGATGTGTCGCATAAAGTGTCAGACAGTGCATGCCTTTTTGCTAACCGCAGCTGAGAGTATGATTTACTAGTGTTTTGAAGAGTACGTATACATTTGGTAACATATGCTTTATCGCGTGGGATTTGGCAGGGATATCTGGAGCCCTTTGTTCTGATACACGTTTATTCAATCAGCTCTGCATCAGGTCCCCATTAGGTCGTCCATCTGTGGAAAGCTATTAAGTACACACAGGAATCTATGTTTTTACAGACTACCAATTATTTCTAAATGAAAGTGAGGCCAATTTTTTCTATGCATAGAATGTAGGAACTGTACTTCATAAGTTCTTTTCAAAACTTTTTAACATCAGATTGGACATTTTGTTCATGTCAATGTACAAACAACATATATCTTGACCATTCATTATAAACTTGAGACTTGCTCATAACAAGAGGACATTCAATTGAAATAACCTTTTATACTAAACTAGTGTCACTTGGAAAATTTACATGACATGCAATGAACTCTTAGACTGCAATTCTGCTGTGGTGAAATGTAAATACATAAGTTAGGAATTAAGTGGTTGAATAAAGACTTGCAAACTTCAAATGTTAAGTCGTTATTTAGATGACTAACTTATCTTAGAACATCTAAATGAGGTGACAGTGCTTCTTTTGTTGACTTTGTTCTGGTCTTCAAGTTAAACTGATGGCTACTTGTCTCACACAAGCCCAGTGTTTATGTCAAGGCGAGGAGACTGATTGTCTCGCTGACTGCGCTGATCAGTAATGATGGGGGCTGTTCGTCCAGAAGGATGCCAGTCATATGGGATCCATTTGGCACTTCCTGGTCTCTGAAGCTTCCAATCTCATCACTGCAGCTCACTGGCTTTTGTCTGAACAAAGCTCCGTGTGTGCTCAGAAACAAACCGCAAATCTGTGTGAATTTGTCAAAATGTATAAGGGAGGAAAGAAGGTTAGCTCAGCAGATTATTTGATTCAGATAGGAGTACAAGCCTAGAGGACAAGAACACACAATGCCGGCTGCTGAGATTCCTCTTCTGTATGCAGAAAGTCAACAGAGCTGGCTTGGCCCGGCCGCAGGTGCTGTTTTCTATCTAGCTCACTTGACACTGGATGACTGATTCCTTTGTGCGTTTGCTTCCCCTGAGGTTTTATCACACGGTAGAGATTCTGCTCTTCTTAAGACCTGAAGAAAACCTAATCTCAAAAAGATATTCAGTGTATGCTTTTATGTAAACACAACACATACATATATTTTACGCTTTTTCTTATCTTACTGTCAGCACATTCTCCCAAGAATGCAAAAATAGGTTAGGTAAGTGTAGATAACGTTATCTGAATAAGATAAAAAGTAAAAAAAACAAAATCAGTATGATAATACCACACTTTAATTATTTATATTAAATGTGGAGGGTGTCATTTGTGGCAGCATCTAGAGGCAACATTTCAGATTTAATTTCCACTTCTTTCTACAGCCTGTGAGCACGTACGGTAGCCCAACAGGGACATGCCAAATCCTATTTAGTTCATGAATGTCTTATACAAGATGTGTGTCGTCTGCTTCTTCTTCTTCTGGGCAGTTGTAGGAACCAAAAATAAACTAATAGCTTCTTCCACTGAACTATAAGTATGTCTAGTGTTATTTTGAAGTAATTATACACTAATGAGTTCAATGTTGTTCTATTGTATGCTACAGAATATTACACACGGCCTCTTTAAAAGTCAGTGTTGTGTTGTAAAAACATCTGTTGTCACAATTATAGACAAGACACAAACAAAACAATAACTAAAAGCTTATAAATGTTTCTGGATGAAAGCTGCGACATGGGCTTTTTATCTGTCAAAATAACAATGGCATGCAACCAACACTGATGCCAGCAACTTTATTAATCTATGCACCAATGACTCGCATACATTTCCAAGTAATGGTAGTCATGTTTGGTCCGGCATTAGAGTCAGATGTTTGGAGTGAAAATTACAATCAGTTGGTTCATTTACCCAATAAATGTAATGTTTGGTTGGTGTTTTGGGCAAAGGAAAAAAGTACAATGATATATCAGTGCTTTTTCAGTGAGTTTAATTGACTGTTATCGTTGTTGAAGTATGTTTAGCTATTTTCTGTGTAATGGCCCCAATGACTGATGTGTTAGTCCAGCAGTTTGGTGCTGTGCCCCGTTTAAGTCAGAAAATCTCAAGAGAACGCAGCAGCAGAGGCCAGACAGTGTTTAGTTTTTCATTCAAAGGTCAAGGACAAGAAAATGCCAGTCATTGCAAGAGTTTAAACAGTTCTAGACTATTTGACAGCTCAGTGTTTCTCCGAGTTTTACTGTATTTGGATCGAGGGCGGACAGAGTCTGAAAGCTCTCCCACATGCGTCTTATTTTTGTGCTGTTGGGTCTGATTCTCATTTGAGTGACACACGGATCCTTTTTGTCTCCTGCAGTTGAAACTCGGACACATCTACTACATGCACGACAGCAGCGAGACCACAGAGGACATCTTCACTCTCACTGCGTCGTCCTATGAGATCGAGCGGAGGAGCCTGCCCATCACCATCGCAGTGACTGTCATCCCAGTGAACGACGAACCGCCCAGACTGACACGAAACACAGGACTGGAGGTATCGTGGGCTTTGAGGCTGCTACTTTCACCCACACCGGTTTTAAATCCATAAAAATAAAACTTGGCTCAATATCGTAAAAGGCAAAAGTCATCAATAAGAAAGGAGAGATATACACAGATGGTTACGCTGACAAATGCTGGTAAAGTTCATGTTTGGAGGTCAATCTAAAGAAAACTGGCACAACTCCCCACTTAAAAAGTTGTAGGAGAATAAAATAGAAGAAATAATAGAAGAATAAAAGGATAAAAGGTTCATGATATGTGCAAAAAGTATCCAATAACTTTAAAGACAGTTTTAATGTTGATGCAAAAAGCCATCATTGCACAAACCATAAAGAATCTTAAAGAGCTCATTTTAAAATGCATTCATCAAATAAATGTACTAAATAGACTAAATCTACAGTACATCCCTATTCTGTATTAGCATTGTGCTTCATGTCTCTTATACTGAGCTACTTTTCAGTGTCTGCTCAACAGTGTAATAAGTCTCTTTATGAAATCGTTCTGAGTTAATGTCATAGTTCTAACACCTGCTGATGTTTGAACTCACCGTGAACCCTCAGAGTAGTTGGTGAACTTCTCATGTTCTATACTGGATAGTTTTCAGCAGCGCTTACAGTCCACATAAAAACTGTATGAAGTGAGATTTAAACTCAACCCTTGCAGAGGCCACAATAAATGTAGTAGGAATTTGACTGAGAACGATTCTGACCAAAGAAATAATGACGCACACCACATTCAGCACTGGCCTTGGTTTTTGTTTCTACGAGGAACTGTAAAGCACAAGTGTAAAGCAAAAGTGATTTAGCTATTCTCAGTGTGTCCTGGCCTAAAAAATACAAAGTGAATCATGTAAGTCACAATAAGAGAGCAAAGATTCATTGGTGTAAGCTTCCTGCAGTGCTACAGACCTGGGAAATGTATGAGTTCGCTGTAGGTGCAACCTAAAGCTGCTGATGTCCCACTTTGTACAACAGAAATGAGTTACCATCACGAGCCACACATGCAAGAATGTGAGTTTATCTATAGAGATGCAAAACTCTCCTAGTTTTCCTGCTTTAAAAGGTCCTTTCATCTGGACAATACTAGACTTAACAAGCGCCTAATAATCCTTTTATTAGCAACATCATCAAGAAGGAACTCACCCAACAGCAAAGAAGCAGTATTCCTTATTCATTAATCGTTAAGTTAAAAATGCAAAGCCCCTATCTGGTGTTGCCTAAATTCTCGATATGAAAATGAGCCACTAACCCAGTAACAACACAGAAATGTGTGGTAACCAATTGTAAATTTCTTTATACCAACAGTAAAGGGTCTAACTGCAGCCTGGGCCACACATACTAATTCTTTTTCTACTCTATGCAAATAAATGAGTCTGGTCCTTCTGTATTTGAGTTGGATTTCCGAGAGGGCGGAGCCGATGTGCGCAGAGTAAACGGACTGAACACAACTGGATGTTTGTACAACCAACGGAAAAATTGCCTCTGGAACGAAAACACAAACACCAAAACATACAACCAATCAGAGAAAGCATCACTTAAAGCCATCAAATAGGTACCAGACCGAGAGAAAATTATTATTATAAGTACTAAGCACAGTCTGAGCTAAGGTAACATGCAGAGACTACACTGTACAATTCATTTTACTGTATAGGTACATTCTGATTGGACATTCAATAGTAGCCCCACACTGGTCTGTTAGGTTTCCTGTTGCAAAGCAAACAGATTTCCCAAATGTCCAAAGTAATGACATTTAATCATGCGGTTGTTGTGATTTCTGAATTGCCTCCACTCTTAAAAGAAACTTCTGAAGCGTCAGTGAGGTATATTCTGCTTTAGAGTAGGCAGGCGGTTGAAAAGCCAGCAGTAATCAGCTCAGAGAACTGGAAACCAACTGTGTCATTCAGCCCTCCCTGCTCTGCCTGCGGCTCCGTGTCTCCGTGGCAACCCGTATTTTTGGAAAACCAAGATGGTCGACAAGACCGCGGCTTTCTGGCAGACTGAGGGCGGCATCCAGTCCCTGTGCCTCTTGTGCAGAAGCCGCACAGTGTAACGTAATAATCTGTGGATGTCTGTCAGTCAGGCCAGCACTGATTTTTTTTTTTTTTTTTTTAATAACTTTGATCTTTATTGGGATTCGTCCATAAACAACAAAGAAGTTGGGCCCAAATGTATAGGTTCACACTTACAAAACAGTAACTAAAAGAAGAACTAAGGAGGAGGTGGTGCCAGGTATTTGTCTGAAGCATCTAAATATCTCTGTCTCTATATTTACTGAGTGCAATTAAACTTTTGAAGCACAGTGCCCACAGCTGTGTTTGTACATGTTGCAAACAGAAAAATGCCAAATAGGGACATTTCCAATCCAACCTTACTTAGCCTTCGAGAGGAGAAAAGGTGTGCTCAAAGTATGGCCGTGAGTAGCAGGTGCATTTCAGTGACAATAGAGAAGTTAACAAACTTAATGTCAGAGACTGTTTGTTTTGGGAAAAGTGTAACTCACCAACCATGCTTTCTCAACAGTGAGAGACATTGTACAAAGTAACTGTTGTGTCATTTCTTTTTGCTGTTATGTTTCTGTCTCCTATTTCCCTGACAAAAAGTCATGTCTCTTGTCGTCTAAGGGGCCTTTTACACAAGAAAACAGCTCCAGAAAACGCAACAGTCATGCCTTTGCTGATTCACGTTCACACGACAACGTCACAAAACAACCCGCGTTCACACCTATTTCATGCATGCATTTAAATTGTGTCAAATTCAATAATCATCTTGTACTGTACCTGTTCACCAGTGTAATTGGCTCAGGTTTCTGCCATTTTCTAGTTGTATCTTTAAACAAGTACCGATCTCTCTTCCTGTACAATCCCAATTAGAGTGGGAATAGGTGCATCCCAAAATAAACTCACACAGTCCCAGATTGACTTGAGTTCTGCACTAATTAGAAACTGACTTCTCCCTGTTTTTTGTGATTTCGTAGATGTTTGTAACAATAGACATGTTTGACACTCTTCTTCTTCAGCTCTGACTGAAAGCAGGAAGTGTGTGTGTGTGTGTGCGGTGAATGTTGTGACCTGCTGCTGATGATCAGACATAGGGACTAACATGGCCCATATCCGGCTCTGCTCAGGCTCAACCATTGATCCCGCTTGGCCCTGGCTCTGGCTTACAGCTGCTCTCCATTAGGCTTCACTCTGTCTGTCTCTGTCTGACTTGACTTTTGCTTTGTCTCAGGAGATCACACAAACTCTTTGACAGTATCTTCAACCTAGTTCTATTTGTGTTTTTCTCAAATATTATCCCCTATCTATCATTAAATCTGTCACCCTGGTCTCTCCTTTGAACATTTATGAGCAGGTTTGTTTTCATAAGATGATAGACTACTGTGTAATATCCCATTGCCAGACAAATTCCCATGCCATTTGTATTAGAGCTAGTAAGACATTTAGCTTTGTGAAAACACCAGCCACTCTGGATATTTCAGGCATTCGTATTGTTAATCTGTGTCTCAAATAGAAGCAAATACCATAGCTGCTGATAAAGAGCTGAAATGAAAACAGGAATCCTCCGCGGCCTCATTCCCATGTACGTACTTTAACTCTGCCTATATTTTTGGAGTCTAACCACTCCCCAAACATAGAGTGAGGGATTCACCGGTGCTTTCTGTACTTTTTTGGATGCTGCAGCAGTTTGGGATGGAGCTTCAGAAGTCTGGCGCCCCTTAGAGTTTCAAACATTTAAGAGACAGAGCTATCTTGTTGAGTCATCGGCCAACTAAGTCATTTGCCTATGGCAGCTCCTTCATTACTGGCTCCAAATGAAATATCAGCCATTGTGTCCGATCAAATTGAATCTCCAGCCCATCCTTTTAGGTGCTAAATGCATTGATTGTTATATAAACCCTCAATTTGCACGGCCATTTTCAGTCTACCTGCCCCAGATTGTCTGGCTGTTGCTGCTGGAGCAAGTGGATCACTGAGGCCATCTAGTGCTGAATGGAAATAGTAGGAAAGGAAAATAAAAGGGGGAGGAATAGGAAATGGTCGGAAAGTGAGGAAAGGGCAATGATTTTGATGCACATTGCTATTATGTTGGTCTTTCAGATAAAATATATAGAATGAAAATAGCTATGTATTTCTGAATTACACTATCATTCATTGGCAGCCAGTGTCAATGGCCTGTTGTCGAATAAACCTGTCAACAATGAGACCTGAACTTTCAGAGAAGGGTACAGAGTCAAATCTGTACAAGGAAAAATGCTATAAGTTTAAAAGAAATTATAGTAGTCAGATACAAGTACTATTGATTTAAAGGTAAGCTCAGTGTTTCAGTGTTGCCCTCAGACTTCAGGATGGTTTCGCTGTGAGGCAACAGTGCCACCTGAAACTTGGTCTCATTTAAGTATTTGAAATAGTATAAGTAAGATTTTCTCTTCCAAAATGTAAGTGTATTTTCTTCAAGATCAAATCACCTTGTGTCTGGTTTCTAAACTAGTGATTTTTGTTATAGATGTTGTAGCAGAAGACACTGTGTTTTAATGAAAAAGTGGAGGTGGGGCTTGTTCTAAATCATGCTCTCTTTGAACACATTTCACTTTTATCTTGTTGTTCTTATCTGTGAGGTGGTCTAGTTTTGTCTGAGCAGTGCAGGTGGGAGGCACTTTTATCAGATGAGTGATCGCAGCATCCCGCGCCATGGCCGACCAGACGGACTCTGCGCTTCTTATGTCTCTATCTATCCACAAAGCCAGGGATAAAACAGAGAAGAATGAGGCCAGAGCAGCTGTCTCCTCCACACTTTATGAGGGAAAGTGGGAGTTTAGCCTCAAGGCAAAGCACGTCCACTTCCACCTCCCAAACCGAGTCCAGCTTTGGCTCAAATTGTTTTTGGGCTCTGTCTCCACTCCCCAACAGGGCCATGCCCCTGGACAAACTATCAGGCTGTGTTGTCTGTAGGCCGGGGATGTAAACCGCCCCGAGGAGAAGGAAGGGCTCTTAGGGCAGATTGCGACACATGCATTTGAAAAGTTTAATAACAGACCAGCAAAAGGACTCCTACACGTTTTTTTTCCATTGTGCACTACACTCATTGTTTATACAGGATGTGTCGACATTAAATACTGCCACAATATGCTGCTGTCAGCCTTATTTTGCAGTGACCTCACTTAACACCAGCCATATAAATGATCATTTCCCAGTGTCTACTGATGGATAATGGGCTATAACTGCATACCTGTGATAGCTGCAGAGCTTTGTGGAGTTTCAAACTGAACCAGAGATTATGTGCAGTGATCATAAAGTCCCTAGCGTTACACTTGCAGGTTTGATGGACAGCACAAAAAGGCTGGTTCTAAGTACAATAATGATATTTGAATCATGTGGTTGTGATTTAATGCAAAGGGGCATAAATGTAAAACAATACATTGCTTAAATTAACTACAAACTATGAAATAAATGACTATGAAATTTGTGATTTGATATTTTTAGACTTAGGCAAAATTGTAAATATAAGCATAACATTCACTAAATCTAGTGAGCTTTGGAGAAAGCCTCATAGAAATGAAGTAGTAAAGTGTGTTGAGAGAAACTAGGCTATAGCCGAGAAGATTACAACGCTTCAAGCTCCCAAAGTGTGTTATAGATGGATGATACATGCTTCTGTGTGCCATAGAAGTTATAAATTCAGTCTCGGTGTGATTAAGCCTTCTCGATCTTTATCCCGAGACCAGAGGAGACGGAGCCGGAGAGGTATCAGGGAGCGAATGGCTTACAAGATCGATAAGTAGCTCTTACTGCGGGGCACCCTCAGCTCCCTCTCCCAACTGAATCCAGCTATTTAAGAATGTCTTTCTAGGGATCTGGCCCATTTCTTTCAATTAATGCTTCTTTCAGGCAGCCAACCATTAGAAGTCCATTAGGGCCCGCTCCACCAGTGAGAGTCGTTCTGCCAGTGCTGCTGTGCTTCGTCTTGTGATAACAGGAGCGTCTAGACTGCCACCGACAAATAATTAACCTTTTAAATTGTTACTTCAGAGTGGCTGCTTGTAGGCTGATTTTTGTCTTTACTTTTACACCAAATACCCAAAGGTCTTCTCTTTTATTTCCTCCATTGCCTTGAATTATGTTGCAGTCTTCATATTGATCAAACCCCCTTCCTGAACCCAGACTTGAATTACATTAAACCAGAATGTCTGCAGTGCCGTTTCATGTGAGTTCCTCCGTTTCTTCCTCTTTGATATTTCTCAGGTTTTGGCTGGAGAGGAAGCAGATATCACGGCCAGCATGCTGAACACTGACGACGCTGATACGCCTGCAGAACAGCTGGTTTATCATGTCGAATCGCCCGTCAGTGGGATCGTAGCGCTGAAGGAGTCGCCCGATGAGGCCATTATGAACTTCACACAGACCAATATCAACAATGGAGAGGTCATATTCATTCATGAAGGTGAGGGGTTCAAGATTTCAGCCTAAAAAGTGCTTATAAAAGGATTTAAACCGCGCTTTAATACACTGTATTTAAAATGTCACTGCTCTTTAACATTCAAGTGATGCTCAGTTAATAATTATACAAATACTAACTCATTTCACAAATATCGCTCTGACTTTGTGGCATGTCGTTTATCAGGTCAGCCACCAAAATTCTGTTTAATCTATTAAATAAATGCACATAAAATATTGCAAAAGTTACCTCTTTCCTTTAAGTGTCAACTGGAAATGAATAAACCAAGTGATAAGGGAGTGAAGGGAACCCTGATGCAAAATTAATGCTACCTTCTTGCTCCCACTGACACCCATTTAAAAATGTTGAAAAAAATTACATGATTAATCATTTATCATGTTTTTACAATTATAATTCGATTTTCATTGTCTTTTTTTTATCAATGCACCGTCAGTGGTCAATACTTTGTGTGTGAGTGTTATTGACAGTTACTAACATGTACTTTAGCCTCTTTTTTAAGGCATAAGAGTAATTATATTGAAAACAGTCTATCTAAGACCCTCTGCCCAGTGTAGAGTTAGGACTATCATGATTTGTGCTTTCCACATTTTTGTACTTTTTCAAAAAGAGTAATGACTTCACAAGGGACTCTGTTTCTTTCTGTTGTTTGTCGGATCCAGAATTTGTGAGTGATAAAAACACTGATTCAGCTGAAGTCAGGCAAATGATGAGCGTTTAATATGACTGACAATCATTTTATATTTGTTCTTGTCTAAATTAAGTACATTTGATATTGAAAAGCAGTGCTCTGTTTATGCGCAACTCATGTATACAGAAGTAAAATTAGTAATAGTTTATTTGAGTTGGTTGTTTATTGTTCAAACCAACTTCTCAAATTCTAATTAAATAGATAATGTGTTGTATTATTCGAAGTTGAGAGTGTCAAAACAATCCAAAGTACCGGACTGAACTAACTAGAGTCTTTTGCTGCTGAAGGTGAGGAGTCGGGTGGCTTCGGTTTCACGGTGACAGACGGAGAGCACACTTCTCCTCTCTACCAATTTGTCATCACCGCCAGGCCTCTCACCATCACCATGGAAACGGCTAAGGAGCTCATCGTCTTTCCAGGTACGACTCCAAAGTCCTACACTCCCCTGGTGGTGACAACAGGTTAACACTACATTTATGCAATAGTCATCTTCACAGACTTAAATACGATTAATGTGTGTTTACTACTAACATTGTTTCCTATTTTGAGATAAGTGTTTAGTTTGTAAAGAAAGTGGCGTTATAATTCACACAAATCCCTGTGAAAGTGTGTAACTACGTATATTCTTTTGATGAAATATCGTAAACAGTAAAGCAGGAGCCCAGAGCATTTAATATTATAGACAAGACTACAATATCCAAGTCAAACATCAAGACCAAGATAAGAACAAGACCTTTAGGGATCAAGACCAGGTTAAGACCAAGACCAGTGCACATACTTTGGAAGAGATCATTTAATACAACATCTGAACAATTCAAGTCAGACCAAGTCCAAACTTCTGGAGAGGTTAGATTTTTAAAATTATAGACATTTTCGTCAGAAGAATGATGTAGACAAAGAAAATACTTGTGGTCTTTCTCAGTCTTGGTTAAAAATCCACAGACCTGTATTTCTAAACCCAAGCTAAAACCGAGTACAAGAGTCTGAGTACCAGGCCTTGAACATTTAAAAGTGGTCTTAAGAGCAGTCTCAAGTACTACTACAATTTATTTTCCTGCAACTAACAGTATGTTGAATATGGCACTGCAAATAATAATAACCTGTCAGATACTTTTACTTTATTTACTTACTTATATCTCTCTGACTCTTGATATTATCTTCATTTCATCATGGAAGCCCTATGAGGCAATTGTTGTTGTGATACTGGGCTACATAAATAAAATTGAATTGAATTTTCTAGTCTGGGCACATTGTACACACCCTCCTCGACTGCAAAAGCACAGTTTTTCTCACTGGATTCTCACATGACTGCATGCTTGCTTCACAGGAACAAGGCAAGCCATCACCAGCGCCAATCTGGGGGCTGTGACCAACGAGGACGGGAACGAGATAAGCTACTCTCTGATCCGCCCACCTCGGCTGGGACGACTCATCCTGGCCAACGACAGGAACCAGTTTGAGGAAATCACACGCTTCTCACAAACACAGGTAACAGGCCTGTGTATACCAGCTTAGTGCATTATACGTGAAAGAAATCCTGCTCTGTAAAAGTATAAATATTGGACATTTTCAAGGCAATATCTCGTGACAATACAATCAGAGGAGTACAGCAGTTACAATGGCCCAGTGCAAGTAATCAACTACTTTAGTCTGCTAGATATTAACATACATTTATTATTCCTTGCTCCTTTAAATGTATATTTGTTTATTTTTAGTGTCATCTTCGATTATTTGCAGGCTTGTAATAACATATTTAATATACTATGGAAGACATAACATTACACATACGACCTGCAGGTGTTTATTTTCATGTCAACAGAAGGTAATACAATAAAACAAAACTCATTATTATAATCACTAAATTAATCCTTAGACAAAATCATTTGAAATTATTCTTGTTGAAAATAGAAGTGAGCAAGAATCCCAAAGCTCATTTACATGTTCCTCTTTTCTCCAGCAGAGGGAGACATTTAACTTGACTTGCATTAGTTTGAGGTTTAGACTAAAATCAAAAACATATGTATGGATACAGGGCAGCGAAATATGAAAGTAAGTTAATATCACATTATACCTCAAATATAACTAATGAACTATTTCTGCTCACATAATTAAAGACTTTTGTACTGTAAATATGCATAAAGCTAATTTATTGTGTTCACTGTGCCCAGCTCCCAATATGTAGTGCATACAATCCATACAAGATACACATGACCACCATCTATTCTGTCCATTTAAGGTACAAATGCCCAAGAATTCATTACAGTTTTATTGAGTCACTAATAAAAATGAATTATAAAAATCATGCTATTTTTGACTACAAATTTTGAATATTTTAACTTTTTGTTTGCCGTATGAATAACCCAGTGAATGACCCAGAAAACTGTGTAATCTTTTAAGACAAGAAAAAAGCTCATTGTGTTATCATAAATCATACATAGCTGGATCCTAAATAGCATAACTGGAGTGACTGGAGTAACTGGCCTCAGCAGTGCCCCTTTTCCACTGTTTTCCCAAGTCTTTGTCCTTTTTAGCATCTGTTCATCCACATCCCAGACAGATGACTGTGCTTGGACGAGCATGAGAACAAATTCTTTCTCAGGAAACTGCTCCATTTTGAGCGTGACAGTGAATCTAGCGGTTCTTTGAGTTGAAAACCTGACGTGACGAGTCTAGTTTGTGCAGCTTGTGTATACTTTTGAATTTCCTTGTGCTTGTTTATCTACAAAAGCTACAAAAAGTAGCAGGAAGAGCAGTTGAAATTAGGACAGGGTGACCTCAGTGTATAAAAACGGGCCGTCACATTCCAGTTGTGTAACCCTTATCCCAGTTCAGCCAACCCAAACCAAACCACTGCTATGGCCATTAGAGCTCCAAATAATGGCAAAAAGTTCAATTCAAATGTTTTCACAGCAAACAAATTCATCGACATTCATAAGGTGTGCTTGCTTAGATAGAGACACAAGGGATATAATGAATTATTGCCTTAAATAGTTTCTTTACCATTGATTTATTAAGTGAAAACTATTTGTTGTTCTGTTGACCATAAATTTGACACCATTTTTTGCTCCCTTTATCCCACAGCTGGAGTCTGGAGCGGTTTACTATGAGCACCAGATTCCTGAGGAGCCTTTTTGGGTCACAAGAGACTCCATAGAACTGATCCTGTCGTCCCAGCCGGCCCCAGACGTCCGTCACATCCTGCCCATCACCATCACGTATCACGCCACTCACAGCAACATCTCCTCACAGCTGTGGAGGAACAAAGGTGAAGCACTGGGGCATTGCAATCACAAGTTTAGAACGTAAAAAAATAGCCTATTAGAGAGGGCTTGTTTGATCAAAACAGGAAAAATACTCAACTTTAATCTAAACAAAAACAGGTAAAAATAGCTTTGAAACTTTTAATGGAAAGATGTGTGGTACCAACTTTATTCGTCTGATAAATATCTGGCTTTGTAAAGTGAAAAATATTTAAAAACAATGATTGTGAGTGTGTTTGATTTGGCTTTGAATCTTTCATGGGCATGATTATATAAATAAGTGCAATTTCCTGACATTTGACTTTCTGAATAATAGAGTGGTTTCTTCATAATAACTTTACATTATTGATTCAAAATATTCCCTGTCGCATTATGTTGAGCTTTTTAGTTTAACCACCCCAGTCTATTACAGTTTCTTATATTAAAAAAGGCAACATGCTGTATGTTATCCACATAAATTTAAATAGCTCTTTTTGATGTTTTTTGTCACGATTAATGCACATGGTATTGTTCACAAAAGTAAATGATTTGTGACCTATGCCCCCTTTTCCATCGTCCGTATGGTAAAAAAAAACCTTGAAAATACTTGTTGTGCATTTTGCTGCTACTGAATAATATTATGGTGCGTTGCCAGAACAGTCTAAAGTCATAACGGGATTTATCACCCTTCCTTCTGACGGTGCCAAAACAACACACTCCCTCCTCCATCTGCTCCCGCTAACGTGCCAACTGCCTAAATGCACGGCGCTACATAATTAAATAGCAACTGGAGACGGCCAAAACTCAAAGTCAACACTGACATTAAAATTTCTGTTTGTGTCTCTGCTTTTTTCTGCTTAGGTTTGGAAATTGTGCAGGGCCAAAGAAAGGCCATGGACAGCTCAATTCTCGATGGCTCCAATCTCCTGGCCACACTGCCCGAGTCAAAACAAGCTGAAGCTGATGTGATTTACGAAATAAGGCGTTTCCCTGCCCACGGCCGTGTCACCCTCGGGGGTCAAGACCTGCCTCGTGACTCGCCGTACTTCATGCAGAAAGATGTCAACAATGGAGCAGTGGAGTATCTTCATGACGACTCAGGAGCCTCTTCTGATAGCTTTGGGTTCAGGGTCCGTCTTATATCACCAAACCTAGCTTTAAGTCCTTTTGCCGAGTCTGTGGTCTTGGAGGAGGTCTTCAACATTCAGGTCAAACGCAGAGGATCGCATCCCCCAGAACTGGTCACTTCGGACATGCTTCTCGAAGTTCTCCAAGATTCAATGACCATTTTAACCCAGAAGCATCTCAATACTCAAGATGAGGACAGTCCACCCGATGAGGTCCACTTCAAGGTGACCAAACCTCCAAGAAACGGTCGGCTTTTGGACTTACTCAGAATGGACATTGTATCGGATTTCACGCAAGACATGGTCAATCGAGGTCAAGTAGGTTTCAAGAGTGATGGTACTCTTGCAGATGGCTTTTTTGAATTCATTGTCACGGACGGGGAGCACAAAACTGAGCCGTACACACTCCATATTGGTGTCCTGGCTCACACTTTAGTCCTGGACAAAGCCCCTGAAATCAAAGTCAAGCAAGGAGACGACGAGACGCTAGTGACAGAGGAGATGTTGAAGGCGAGAACTGGTGGTCCACTTGAAGAGGACGTGCTTTATAAGATCACAAGTGTCCCTAAATACGCAGCCGTCATGGTGGACCGCCAGCCAACGTCAGCTTTTACCCAAGGACAGATCCGACAAGGCAGAGTCAGTGTCCGCTTCGTCAAGTCCACATCGCCTCGAGACAGCGTTGCGTTTGTGGCTCGCAGTCGGGCCGCTAACGTCTCATCCGTCCTCAACATCACAGTGCAGCCTCTGGCCAACATTGCTAAGAATCCACTCTTACCCCAAGGTGCTCTGGTGCAACTGGACCGGAAACTTTTGGATGCCACACCCCTGGCAAACAAGACCCGAACCTCACCAACATTCACCGTCATTCAGCAGCCAAAGGGGGCTCGTTTTGTGAGGTCTGGAGGTCCAGGAGCGGGACAGACTGTGGACTCCTTCAGCCAACAGGAGCTGGATGAAGGCCGTGTGGCTATGGAGATCCGCCGGAGCCGTCCCGGGTCTAAAAGTGGTGACGAGGCTCGCTTTTTGCTTAAAGCTCATGGGGTTCCTCCAGCAGAATGTGTGCTGTCTTTCCAAACAGGACCCTACAATGCATCAGGGGTCTATCCTGTCACTCTGTTGAGGGTCCCCTCAGACGTCCCTGGGGCCACTCCAGGCAGCCCACGGATGGGAGCTGGATGGCCCTATGGTGACGGCCCTACCACTGCCCCGACTGGCTCCCATCGAAAACCTGTAACATCCCGTCGTAGCAACATCTGGTCCATCCTGATCCCCATCCTCGTTATCCTACTCCTCTTGCTCCTGGCGGCCATCTTGGCTTACTACGTGATCCGTAAAAACAAAACGGGGAAGCACAACGTCCAGTCAGCTTCATCCAAGCCCAAAAATGGAGAAGTAGCCAGCACAGAGACCTTTCGCAAAACTGACCCTGCCAATAACATTCCTATGTCAACAGTGGCCTCCAAAGACGCAGATCCGGAGTTGTTGCAGCACTGTCGAACGTCGAGCCCCAAAAAGAACCAGTACTGGGTCTGAGACTTTGACAGAAACAGAGGTGGACACTCAAGAGTTCAAACTTTTCCTTTTGCCTCAGCAGCTTAGATGAAAATGTTTTTTGAAGCTATCTGTAACTTCCTGTTTCTCAACAAAACTGTGGACAATTTCTCAGGCAACAAACACTGAAACCTATCGGCAAAGGAAGAAGCAATTTCCTATTGTAGAGGCTCATGGCTATTTATTTTAGTTTTGTCATTCCTTTTTGTCAAAGGGCACAAAAGAAAGACATGAACATGATTTGTGTTTGCAAAAAGTATTTTTCAAAGTGCCCTGTCTTTTTATTTTATACAGTATCATAAACCCATGTTATCCATTTTGGTGGCTAGATAATTTAAATATTTTGCAATAGTTTAGTTTTTTTTCGACAAAGTGTGTAAATAGATGATGACAAAATATGCTGTAAGAGGGCCTCTTCGTGTTTTCATTTTATTTTTGTAGGACTGTTCACTTATCAGTTCCAGTTCTCATTGCTCAGTATTGGACCTTCACATGCTCACACAGAAGATATAAAAACTGCCTTCTGTATGAGGTTTAATCACTGTAAGTCTTTGAAACAAGTCGCTAATAAGCATGAATACTTGGTGCTCACATCTGTACTCAGTATTGAACGGTACTCTGTTTCTCAAGTTCTCATACTTGTTCTGGTAGGTGGGATCTAGATATCATGTTACCGTTGTGTTGTCTCAGGGCTAAATTCAGTTTTTGGCATCACACAGAAGACGTAGTTCGAGGTTTTGTGTGGTGAACAAATATTTCATCATAAAAAAGTGGTTTTAAATGAACACTTAACATAAAAACATTGGATTTAGCTCAGAATAATGCCATCAAATGTTGTATGATTTATTCCCTCTTGTTTCCAGAATGCTTGTAAATATCAGCAGAGCGGCACAGCACTGGCCACGAAATGACACAGCACACAATTAGGGACCGCAGTCGGGACTTTATTTGCTCATATTGGTCTACACGTCCTTATTTGCTGAGCGGCACAGATTAGGTCATTTTCAACAGGACGTGTACAGTTTCCAGGTCAGGCAATCAGGTATTCATTTGAGAATTTTAACTACTTATGGTACAATTTTAACATGTTAAAGTCAGACGTAAGCTGAATACAGGTACTTATATGCTAAATCCCTATGTTTTGTTTTTACTTAGTGTAAAATGAGCATTTGATGACTTTGTGTTGTACTTTTTTTTTTCTTGTGTTGTATAACAGTGCCATGTCAGTGTTGTAATTTAGCCTTATGCTGAAGGTACAGACATATATTTGCAGTATTAATTGCCATTTTGTGTTTTTAAACCAGGATAAGGAGTTTGAGATTGAACAGACAGCACAAAGTTCAGGAAGTGTTGTCCGTCCAGTGCCATTATCTGCTATAGCCATAATAATAAAACTTCCTTCTTCAGGGGAACCACATCCACATTTGACCAGTTGTTATTGTAAATATGGGGCCAAACATCTCTTTAATCTGCATACTGTATGGTGTTTTGTATTGAAAATGTTTACATGTCATGTCAGCTCGGCTCAAACCTACAAAATAGCTAAGAATGCAGTGTCTAAAATAATTTAACACTGCATATGTTTACAAGCCCCCTTCCTTGGCTGGGATATGGCAGAAGGTATGTGTCCAACAGCGAACTATTTGTCTACGTGCCTCTGTAAATTGGTGTCTGCCAGTGTTTTTCAAGAGTTGGTCATTGCCACTTCTTATTCCATTATTTATTTTTTCAGTCATTTCAGTAAAAATGAGTCGATTAAGTTTATGTGCTCTGCCAAACTTCAACAAGTGCCTATTGAAATGATATCAATAGAAAGATCATGTTTAAAACAAGGAAGTGTCCATAAAAGCTGTGGTGTGGCTCTGAGGTTGTTGTCTCTCTGCACTAATGGAAATAAAGTCGTCCTGCCATCTGATTGGCTGCATATGTCATTTTCTTATTATTCTCCATAATTACAGAAGAAAAGCAGGTGTAAATGATTAGTGGTGTTTTCAAGAAATAAGTAAAGTTAAAACAGAAGTCATGCAGAGACTCAAGGTTTGAAATGGACTGAAAGGAAATTAGAAAGTCATTTGTTTTTATTCAGATTAATAGTCTCCAAATGTTAAGTTGCACTAAACACTAGGTTTCTCAACCTAATGGAAACATCTTGACCCAGTTTTATACATTAGTGGAGCCATTATGTGTTTTAGTAAATAAAAATCAAAGTTCAACATCTTCTACAAGCTTGACTCCTCCTTTCCGTGTGTGTCTTTCACCACCAGATGGCGCTCCTGCTCAATGATTCCTGTAGCTGTTCCTTGCAGCCATTTGTCAGCATTTAACAAGCTCCTCTCTCCCTGTGTCATTATTTCCAGCGAATGGCCTTTGCTTTAAGAATTTGTCTCAGCTCTGTACATTTCTTTTCCCTTTTTCTTCATCTTCTTCAGCCTCTGGTCCCAGCGGTCTCTGTTTTAGCGCTCAGTCTGCAGGTTTCATAAGGCTTGGCTTGGCACAGCTGTTCCTCCACATGTGTCTGCTTATGTCATGAACAGCAGACACTCGGCAGCGGATTTCAGCTTTTCACTTCAATGGATTTCCAAAACAATGAAATATAGATACTGTAGTCAACCAAAGGAGAAGATATAAAATGTGCAGCTTCTTGAAGGGTCTGTGTTATTTGAAGTTGATCTTGCCCTATTCCACAGGTTTACTCATTTCAACTTCAATTCAGATGCACCTAAACTTTATTGGTCCCTGATGGAAAAGTATAACAGCTCTTCACTCAAACTGGATGTTGTACAGCCTCAAGGCAGTGGGGGCGCTCCATCCTGCACTGTATGGAGCCACACTGTCTGCAATGTGGATGGTCCATGTTGTTTTATATAGCATCCATCCTGGCACACATCATCTTATACAAATTTTCCAACCTTTGCCTGTGGCTGAGTCATTTTACCATACTATTCTGTACTATAACAATCTACTTTATAATATCCTTAATGTAGTTTACTGCCATAAAGATAATACTTTCTCAGTTGATGGTTGGTGTTAAAGGTTTGAGAACTGCTGTCTTAGAGGTTTACACAGAGCCTTACTTCTCTTTCAAAAGCATCGAATGTAGAACTCCTCTCTTGATTTTATCCGGTCAATGAGGCCAAGCTGCTGACTGGCGGTTTCTAGTTAAAGTCCGTTTATAAAACACAGACTCCTCCTTCCTCCCTGTGGACCAGCAATGAAAACACACAAGACAGGGAGGAGGACCCATTCTTCAGATGCCTTTGAGATACACTCTTTCTAGTTTAACGGCGTAAGCTTGTCCTTCCTGTCAACATCTATAAAAAGAAATCCATTATTACCACAAATGAAATCAACTGCGGCAGATCCTTGGCGTCATAAAACCTTTAAGATAACACTTCTTGTAATTAAGAGCGCATTATTTATGGCTTGTCGAAGTTGGAGACTGTCAGAGAGCTCGTTAACCTTCGATATAAAGCTGAGCCGACCTGTGTTGACATTGGCTTTGGCTCATAAGCAGAAAGCACATCTGTTTGGTTTGGACTTTTCTATACTTCCTTATCAGCACGTCCAATCAAATGGAAAGCCCCAAACCTTTTAGTGTGTGCTGTTTCCTCCTTTTCAAATATCTCTATCTATCTCTCATGTCATGACCTGAGAATAAGAGTTTCTGATGCTCCAACACAGCAGCAACGATGTGCAAAACCACCATCGACACCAAGTTTAAATTGTTTAGCACAGACAGAGAAACGCAAGTGCATGAGTCAGCATCTGCAGTTTGCATCCATCAATGTCATCAGTAACTCCAGTTTCCAGAAAGCTTCATAGGACGCTAAATAAAAATGTTTGCATGCTACAGAACAACTAAAACCTCATCATAAACTCAAACCAAGACATTAAACGCTCCAACCCAAACCAGACAGCTCAGTGATGGGTTCAAGTCTAATACTGTAGAGGGTTTCCCCAGAGGCTCTCAGCAAACACATGTAGCACTCCGCGTTCACACACAGCTGTCAGAGGTGGGACAGGGGTCTCACAGGCCATATGTCAGGGGTCCAGGGACTGGTGTAATGCTCTGGGCTGGGGCCAGAGAGAGTCCCTCCTGCTCCTGGAGGAAAAAGAAAGCCCTTTGACGAGGACAAACACACACACATTCAGGGGACAGCTGCAAAAGAGATAAGGGCCCGTGCTTTGTGTCGCTCTGAGAACAGCCCACGGCTCAGTGTACAGAGTGTGTTCGAGCATGTGTTCACGTCAAACGCAATGTCATCCAGTCATTTACTACTTTTAACATATTTCTTCTAAAGCGAGTGTATTTAGACAAGAGGCCTACTTTTATTGAACAGAAGCCACATTGTTGTTTAGGAAGTATTATGTTTAACGACGGTTATTTCAGCTAATGTTATCACACACTGTATCTCACAACAATGAGTTCCACTTCAGGTTAACTAAACACGCTAATAACAGGCCGGCAGTCGGTGTAATGCAACACCGGACTAATACTAACAGTAGCTCACGTGGCAAAACTGGGCTAATGGGTTGTAAAAATAAACTTGAACATGTACAAGAGTGAACCCGTTTGGAAGTGTGCCCTGATGGATAAAAACATGCAAACTTATAAAGGCCCTTAAGGTTTCAGGGCTCAACATACTGCAGTTTGTACACTTCCCCTTTAACTCTTATACCCCTTAAAGCTACATGCCTTTCACAGTGGGCTGCCTACACCATGTAATTACATTTACATTGTACAGAGACTTATGCATCTATTAGACCCTCAAGGGAAAATGTAAGCTGTTGGGGGAAAAAAAAAGTACAGCCACTAATGAACAACTTGGTCCTCTGAGTGTGCTTTCCAGGAAATTAATTAGACTTTATAGTTACTATTAAATGTGCTGCAAAACATTGTGCAGACAATTTATGTTGGATTTACACATGAGTCAGTGTTTTTGTATGGACATGTTTAAATGAAGGTCGTTCTTTTTAAAGGTGCTACATTTCATATAAAATGCAGTATAAAAGAGTTTTTTTGATTTGTTTGGCTTTCTATAAGTGCCTTTAGTAGATCTGTGCTGCTTACAAACGGGTCAGGACCAGGTCATGGCCAACATAATAGTGCACAAGGACTTAGGAAACAAGACCAACACATAACACGTAGTCTTAAACAATATAAAATGCATTTGTGGACACTAATTCAAGTATTGTATTAAGGATTTTTTTTTATATTGTGTCAAAGTAAGAAAGTCTATGGATGGAGTCATTTGAGTTTCATTCTGATGGTAAATTTTGGACTCTAAATAAGACTGCTTTTTTCTATCGTTCCAGTTTGATGACATTTTCGGGAAGCTGTTCTTTTGATGAGAGACACTGATCAATCACAAGTTGTATGGGATGAAAAAACATTCTGGATACACGAACAGTCCAGGTCGATAAGTCCAATCTCAAACCGGTGTCAAAGTCATACAAAGTTTGCAAGCAGTAAAAGAAAGCAGGAAGGGGTTATAATTCTTGCTTGTATTTGAAGATAGAAGTTTTCCACTGACGGTTGCGTGTTGTGGTTTTGGCTGGTCTTGATTCAAGCCGTGAGTTGTCTACGTCCAATATGAGATGAGATTGAGCGTCTGAGTAAAAATGTGTTTGATTCAAAAACAAACAGAGACCTTTACCGAGCTTCAAAACCAAAAACCTTATTTGTTTGTCTGTCCACAGTCATGTTACAAACATGAGCACTATTTCTTGGCAGGACGTAGTGTTTCCAGTAACTCCGTATTGTGTTTACCAAAAAGGATGATAATGGTTTAGTTGCGTGGAAAAATTGCCTCCAAATGGGGCTCAGTTAAAAATAGTCCATTTTTTTGTCGACCAAGCGAGTATGAATGAGTGGGAAACCTTACACAACCCAGTCCTCAGTTTACCACAGACCCCCACTGCCCTCCACAGACTGTTCCCCGAGGGCTGAGCAGACGCCAGCTTGCATCTAAAGGCATCTCGGGGCTTATTTGTGAGCTGCGCGTTGGAGCAGAATGATTCGTCAGGTCCAGCGGAGACTTTCACACTCTCCCTGCCTGTGAGAAACCCTCTGCGGTCAGCCGAGCCGCTCACTCCCACTGGTTCAAACGCTATTGTGATGGAAATCTGTCTTTTGTTAAGTTGTGTGTGTATTTGTAAAGGCCTGCTGCAGTGGGCTGGGACACAGAAACACAACTACAACACAATATTCGCTCCCACCTACTTTTATCCCGTCTTTCTTGTACGTCTTTACCATAAACCTCCCCGATCCCTGGCCAGCCCCATGAGTGTAGTGTGCACCAGGCAGGAAACAGGCAGGGTGGACCCCAAATACCCCACCCTTCAAACGGAGAGGGTCGTGCCTTCTGATCTGGGCTTTGTCGTCCAGCTGATGGGGTGGAGCGCTCCCTTCAGGGCTTCATTATGTCACTACATGAAGCCGCACATTTGCACATGTTGAAAGAATGAGGAACACCTCTCTTCAAAAGGAAATATACGACAAAAGACAAACTACATAATGCAAACTTTGTCTTTGAATAGGTAGAGGTTTGCCTTTTATTAGTAGTTTTCACAGTGTTACTTCACCAATATGGGGCTAATATAACAAGCACAGTGATACAATGTTAGCATAGACCATTATTACAGACATCAACCAATATTATTAACAGATTTTGCCCAAATAATTGCCTTCTAGCTTTAAAGCCTACGTCTGTTGTTTGCAAACTGTTTAAATGTGTAGTACCTCTATTGCTTTATTCTGTGGTGGTCAAACAGCTCACAGTATCAGAGACAATGTGATTTTACTATGGTCCAAAACCTACATAGTTGACTTGAAGGGTCAAAGAAGCAGAACTCTGTCTTTTGGCCCAAGATGGAGTTATTTATGCTCTTTGGTTTTTAAAAGCCAGAGATACATAACTTTGATTGGATGTCATTTGGCATTAGTTCAGCCGCTAACGAGGCACCAGTACAAGCTACCATCAGGCCATGATCTGCCATAAATAAAATCATCATGATGCACACTCTGGGTTAATTATGGTTGTTCTT
Organism: Rhyacichthys aspro; assembly: GCA_036850595.1. Lineage (NCBI taxonomy): Eukaryota > Metazoa > Chordata > Actinopteri > Gobiiformes > Rhyacichthyidae > Rhyacichthys > Rhyacichthys aspro. The sequence goes on from CM072153.1 coordinate 18,561,900, forward strand.
ATTGACCCTAAGGCTGACTTTAATAAAGATTTGTACAGAAGCAGTGTAATTAAATGAAAGTAAATTGTGGAGTGAGGGATCATCTGATGCATGGGTTGGATGTAACGTGCAAAAAGATCATTGACCCATTCGCTGAAAGTTAATAGCGGTATTTGGTGAGCTGTTTTAAATCACAGCAATTAAAATAAAAGCTAAAAAAGACTCTTCCGATATTGCCACGCAACTTACTCCAGTGGCATAGAATAAACTGAAGATCATTTTCTAAACAGGCACAAACATTTCGAAAACAATTTGCACAGGATCAACTCATGTATGCTTTGTGTTATTAAGTACTCAGTATCGATGAGTACTCAGTTGTAAGTACTCAAACTCGTACTTGTTCTGGAAAACAGGTTGAGTGGGTATCCCTATAAAAAGTTATACAGTGTTGCTTTACAGAAGGCTGTGATTAAGGCCAGTTCTAAGTGTTGGTTTTGGAAAATGAAAGTACCGAAGTGTAACCGGAGCAGAGGAAGTGTCTGAGGTGGTCTTGAAGGTATAGGAGCAGGGTGAGGTGCTGGTCAGCTCAGGGCGGGTCCGGTCCGGTGCTCATACAGATGTGGTATGCAGGAGCCGGCTGGGAAGTTATTTTAAGGGTGAGCCCTCCTGGAAATTCACTTAGAGTCGTCTGGTCCCATTGCTTTTCATCAGGCGCTGCTCCAGGTTCACACAAAACATGAAAAAAAAAACTAAATAATGTTGAATGTGTCCAAGTATCCAGCAATTACTGTAATGTTCTTAAGGGTCACAATTACACATTACATACGTGACATGAGTCCGTTTCTATAGGGACATGTAATCTATTTGTCATTGAAAATTAAAGTCACAAAGCAGCCAGGGAAAACACTGTATTTGGTTTCATGAGGTTTTAAAATAGCTGTTAAAATGTGAAATTGATCCAGAAATAGATCCAGTTCCATTTATTGTAAAATGTATTAATATAAACTACACACTTTGGATTACTTTGGATTTATTTCCAGTTAAATAGCCTTTCTTTGATTGGATATTAGACAAAAGTGCCTTGTGAAAAATACAGTACTATACAGCATTTGGGGACTTAGGACGTCATTTAGGTTCAATAAATACGCATTAACAGGTATCCACGGTGAATCTCAGTCCCACATTGGCTTCATGCCGTGCTTAGAGGTTCATTTTGTTTCTTATCTACCTCACTATGTAACAGAAAACAGATGGAGGAGGTGATGATAATTAATCAAATTTAAAGCATAAAAAGGCATTTAGGAGGCTATTGTTGTTTTGGAAGTTTTTTAGTTTGAGAAAGTTTATTCAACAGGGTCTTTTATGATCAAACTTTTATGGACAGCTGTGATGATTGTTTCATTAACACAGAAGACTATTTGAGTTTTTCATTCCACTAGCATCACACAGACATATTTATAAATAAAGTACTTCTTCATTACAGTACAGTGAAGTTTGCATTGTTCCTCTCATATGGTTCCAGTTTCGTAGGCTTCTTTGGATGAGATGGACAAGTGTTGTAACAGGAAAAATATGTTCTACATTATGTCCAACTGTAAACAGCTGTTTATTGAAAATACCATAAAGAACATTGTGATGACAAAGGGAGTCTCAAGTATGTGACAATTTATAGATAGGAGTTGTTCAAAATCAAACTCGACTGGTTTAACTCGTTCAAATGTGGTGACAAAGTGATACATTGGCAGATTTGTTCTTCCACAGATAATGACAGTGTGACGCGATGACAGCTCTAAAGGAGTTTTCTGGATAAGACAAACAACAGGAATGTGACTGGTTCACAAAATGCAGTGATTTCCTTGAACTGGTGTGATTACGGGTAAGATCTGTTCACAGTTTAGTCTTCCATCTGATACCACACAGAGGGAAAGTGAGGAGGAATAATTACAAAGCTGCAGACTGGATGGGGAAAAGTTGGCATCTCTTCACAGTTAAACAACCGAAGGAAAGAGGATCCTGGGTGTAAATGGGTTTTGGTTAAATGATACTATTAAACTCTGTAATATATGATAAAAAACAGTGTAGTCAAGTCCACACCAACCAAGACTCAATGTGATACTGAGACTAGTGGGAAGAAATACTAGGAAACAGGTCTAAAATTGAACATTACAAGTCTTATGTCTTTATGTGCTTGGTTGCATTTAAAGATTTTAAGTTTTCCCTCCAATCACAAAAGCTTTGTCAGTCAGTTGCAGTCTTTCCTCTATAAAATCCTCTATATCCAAGACCAAACAACAACAAAATGTTGACTACAAGACAAATGCATTAAACAGGGTTTTTTTTAATAGTCCAGGTCTACAAGGGCTCACAACAAGCAGGACCTGTAGAAAGGCCAAAAGATTTTAATGAAGCAATAAGTCTAAATTTTTGTAAGCTATACTCATAATTAAGCCCAGTTTACTCCTGAGTGCTGCGTTAGGTCTGTTTGCCAATGCTTTCAAGACATACATCAGTCCTAAGTCCTACAACACAACCCAAAAATCCCTCCGTATTTTCACCTTTCCCCATCAATAAGCAGCCAAACTGGAGGGTTGTGCTGTACCACGCTGATGCCATTTGACCAATGAGGTGTCTAATGTGAGCCGACTGGCGTTTGATCTTTCACAGACTTTGTGTTTACAGTGATGAAGGTTTGGATAATGCTAGGATTTCACAATTTCATTTTTTTTCTTCAAGAGTTGAGTCTAACTTTGACCAAAACATAGCAGGCGTGAGGTCGATGTGAGAAATGGACTGTACGAACTATTTAATGGAAACTTGCTGTACATGAGGGAACCGTGACGCACGGGCCTAGAGTAAATGTTGGCCAAATGAACCTTTTAATCACACTTGGCTGTGTGTTTTTGTTCCTGATGGGACTTTGACTGTTGATGTTTTCTTCTTCCATTTCATAAACTGTCCAGAGGGAGATGAGGACATGGCCACACGGGACACTGACAAACTCTGATGCTGTCTCTGTTCAAGTACGTATTCAACAAAACTGAAACTAAATATCTGTAATGGGTTGCGGCAATCATTACAATCATATTTGTCATTTCAGTGGCTTGATCCAATCATACAACATTCAGAAGTATGATACGACTGCACCCTTGCTTTTCAGTTGCCATAGCAGTTATTGCCTGCAACATTGGGGAGTAACTTTAGGGAGTATTGTGTTACGTTCTTCATTTAAAAGTAGTATAAAATGCACACTTTTTTGGTTAAAAAGTGGTCTCAAAAGGTTCAACAGCGAGCAATGGAACACTTAGGAGGGACTTCTTAAATGTCATGACAGATCATTAATCACAAAATATGTCACGTAGACAAGCTGGAAGCAGTTCAAACGAAACTTGATAAAGTTTTTAGTATTTTGTGATACTAGTCTGTAATATGAGGCCCATGATCTACCAAAGTGTAGCCACATCCTTTTTTAAGAAACCCAAAAACTCTAAATGTGTGAATGAACACCGCCAAAGGTTAAATATAACTCAGGTGACATTTTCTCAGTTGAAAAGTCCCACATTGTCGAAAAATCCCATTATAGAAAATGAGAAATTTCCCTTCATTTGTCATCCATCTGGAATTTAGCTCAATTAAAAAAAAAATCCAGGGGGAAATTCAAGATTTCAACAGCACCAGCGTCCCACAGTGCCCAGTCTACAGCTTCAGGTGGAACAGTCATCAGTGTCTGTGGTTAGTCTTGTCTCAGGACACGACTCTCATATTCCCCGTGTGGGTCAGCTCCATCAACTCACTGTATTATTTTTGTCCTTTTTGGCTCTCATGAAATACTTTGCACCACAGTGAAAGCTAACAGCTGATCTCTGGTGTCTACATTTAGCCCACAGTCTTAAAGGTGCGCTGACTTTTTAAAATGTCATTATAAACGTAGGTCAATAAAGCAAGGAATAGCTTTGAGCTAAATAACAGTGATAATAATGTAATTAAGTTCATTTAATACAGTAACTCAACAACAAATGTGTAATTGTTATAGTCATATTTCCATAAAAAATAAGCAAAATTTTGTTTTTTCTAAATTAAAAAAGATGAGTTTCTGTCTTTGAAATTGAGAACAGCTGATGAAGTAAGACTGACTCCAAAGTTTATAAGAAAAACTGTCCTCATTTGTCTTTATGCACAATAATAAAAAAAAAAAAAAAGACTGTAAGCACCTCAAGCAAGGAAAAAAGGACACAATTGCAATGCTATATTTCAAAATGGAAAAAATCTGTTAACATAAACATGACTAAAAGCAGTTACAACAAGTGATAAAGCTTTGGTCTTGTTGTTGGTAGAGATTCAGAAAGGTCTCTCTGTTCCCTTTAGTGTTTATCTCACTGTTGAAGAGCCATGTACAGCTTGAAAAAGGGGAGATGTTTGGATGGGACAGTGAGATAATACTTTGTTTTTTTCCAAGCAGGAATGTTGTTTACTGGGATTGGATAGTGGCTCAGGAATGTAGACAGTGCTTTGAGGAAATGGCTGTTGTCTCCTGAGTAAGGCTCTCGGACGGGACAGGACTACAGACCTGGAATTAGGGACTCAGGATTAGACTAGGGACACGTAAATCTGGACTAGGAAACGTGAGGCTCTGCTTGAAAAGGTCTAAACAATAACAGTGCGATCTAACATACATACAAACCCTGATAGTTGTAGGTTGGATTGTCATGTTCACATCTGGAAAACATCTTGTTGTTCATTTAAATGATTTCAAGTTAAAAACAGAACAACTAAATGCAAAACATGTTGAATCTTGGAACAATTTAAAAAAAAAAAAAAGGGAACTACTTTCATTTCCCCCGAGGTTTGTTGAATGACCCACAGGCTCCTCTACTGACACAGATGGAGCCCTTTAGCGTCTTGATGTTTGTGCAGTGGTTTTGCCATAAACCTCTGTGTTAACCCACCTGTATCACCCCTCAACTTTCCAATTTTCAATTCAAGTTTTGTGGCTGTGCGTGTTATTTAGTCACAGAAGACTGCAGTTTCTCTTCCAAACCTGCAGTCACTTAACATGAGGCACACAGAGCCTGTATACATCTTTCTACAGCCTGTGAGCACCTGTTGAACTCTACAAAAACTACAAAAAGTCAAGTGCTGAGCTCACTTTAAAGTCTTCTTGCAATATTGTCCAAAGAAACGTTCCATAGTGCTCAGTTTGAGGGAATGTAGGGCATTTTTAATTGAATAGCTCCTTCCAGTGGGTTGAATGGATCTTTAAATGCCTATTTTTTGCAGATAATGTTGTATTGAGACAGTGATATACTATTAAATCTTAGTTCTGACCACTTTGTTCAACTGTTCACTGCAAAGTTTTATCATTGCACCTTTAATTAGACACCAAGAACTATCAAAACACAGGAGCTTATGTTAACATCTTGACAAACCTAACATGAGTCCAGAAGAAGAACATTTTGATCAAATTAAAAATAAGAATGAAGACAGGCTTGACATACACCCAAAACAATTATATTATTCTGTAAATGAGGTGGGGGTTTTTTTTATCTTTCCAAAGCAACAGAAGTTATCATCATAAGATCTGTCTCTCATTTATGACCTCAGAAACTGTGAAAAGAGAGACCAGACACTGTCCCAAACTTTTACTCGGTGGTTTGTTATGAGCTAAATGCTTTAATTTGAGCCAGATTTATACTGTGGGGTTTTATTGGGATTTTTTATATCCTGGTTGCCACCGAAACCAAACATATAACAGTATTAAAAAGGAGAAAATGCTTTTTGAGAGTGTTTGTGCGAGCTATTGTAATCAAAGGAGTCTTAAATCTGCAGGATCAGTGCAGCACAGAACACAGTTATGAAGCCTCTTCACTTTCTGCAGAAGATGAAGCTTTAAACTCCAAACATAAATCATGAGCAGTGTCACTTTAAACTGTGGCTGTGTCCTGTTCTCTTCAACATTTCATTACGTTACAGCTGGCTGCTGTTCATGAAGCCTTCAGGTTGCAGGATGTGACTGCAAATTTCCACCTAATTCTTTTCTTTCACTGTGCCAGGAGTCATGTATGTCAAGGCTGCAACACATGTTTCTGTGTGTCATCTACTTGGCTGAATGTCTCCAACATAAACATTTAAATATATGAAGGAAATATCTAAAGGAACATCACAGAGCATAAATTGTAGAAAATGAACAACTGACAACAACACAAATAAGTGTCATATGAACCAAAACATTTCTGAGGCATTAACTTTAACATGTCAGGAGTGACTGGTCAAATGAAAGCTTTGTCTTTGGACATAAACTGGGATTTATTATGGTTTGGATTATGATATTTCATTTCACTTTGTGCCATAAACCTATTCTGCAGCTTAGAGAACACCAGAAATAAGTCTAAGTGTCTAGACCATACTGAGATCAGAGTGTACTGAGACTATAACAAAACCAATGGGACTGAGCCTGGATCAAGACCAAGACCAGAACTTGATTTATGAGAGAAGAAGCCAGGAAACAGTCAAAAATGTAAACAGGAGAAGTCTGATCTTGCACCAATGATAAGATCATGAGGGATTTGCTTTCACTCGGTGAAATTATTATTAGCATTAATTAATAATGTTCTTGGTTAAATATCATATCAATATGATTATGATTATGCAGTCACAGTAATATATTAGAAATATAGTTTGGATTCTGGTCAATGATGAATACCTTTACGTCAAAGGCTGAGTTAAACATGTAAAAAAAACATCTTGTGGCAAAATTGCACACTGCACACCTTACAGCCCTATGAGCATCTACAGTAGCCTGTGCATAAATAGGCCAGATGATGAGTCCACTTTAAAGAACAAAATCCTTTTAGTTCATCAGTGTCGAAGCCTTTGTGAAAGATTGTGTTGATGAAAGAAACCTGCTTCTCTTTGGGCTTAGATTCTCTGCTCTGGGCTTTAAATGTCTCGACAGGAAAATCCAAAACATGTTTTTTGAGGTGATTATGCACCAATGGAAACATAGATTTTATGTGTCCTATTTTGTTCAACAGTCTACTTCACAATCCGTCTTTAATGGAAATTCCCAGACACTGTTTGCTAAATGCAGAGCATTGTACATCTAACAGGCCTTGTATTTGTCTGCAATTACCTTTATTTCCCAGCAGCCCACACACTTTCCACATTGACCTCACCCTCTATCAGGACAATCTTCTGCTTTCCCAATCTCTTCTCTTCTTTGGAAATGGACCTTTGCAATGAAACATCCAGAAAGCGCCTAGCAAAGAAATGATTCACACACACAACACATAGTTTTAAAGAGCGTGTTTCAACATCTGTTAATGACACAGATCCTCCAAGCTATAGTTTGTTTAAAGAGCGGCGCAAACCACTGCTAACGTCACACTTTGTTCTCAGTATTGAATACGATGAAGTAATGTGTATTCAGTTTTGTCTTTTGTCAGAACTGGCCAAAACCTAGTGCAAAGTTTGTCACACCCCATTTCAAAGGTGTGGGTCTTTTTAATTCTCTCTAGACATGAGCCGTGACGTATTTGATTTTTTGCGTCATCTTGTTTACATCATGTTTCCTGGAGAAAAAAAACAAGTTACAAAACGAAAAATACAAATTACATATTTTATAAGTTCAGATTTAATGTTTAATGTTTGATACATGTTTATGGATTCTTCATCTTTCCTAAACCATTATGGCCGAACCTATTCACAAGACTAGACAAAAAATACAAGATACAAAGCCCTTTCTTACGGTGCTACAAGAGTAAACGTTTTAAAATATAAAAGACTAGAGATGGTGTAAGATCAAGCTGATAAAGTTGATGCAGAGACATTTGTTGGATTTTTAAGTTTTAAGTCTAACAGCGCATTTCTTCAAGTTCAACAAGTGCAGTGTTTTTTGCTTTTGTTAATGATGTTCTTGACTCTCCACATTGATTGCTGCACATTACTCTAAAAATGTCAGGCTCCATTTTAAATTCCCTTTTTCATCACACACTTTAGAAAACAGCAAACATTATCAACAATAGACTGTGTCCACATTGTGAAGAGCTGATGTCACTGAGCAGAGACGGCCATGTTGAGTCTGCTGTGGCCTTTTTACACAACATTGTTTTGAAAAACCCTTCACCAAACGGACATTTTATTGGGACTTTCCGGAAGAATGTGGAGACTTTTCGAGTCCAACCCACGGAAATGTATTTTCCTATTGACAGACAATGTTAAAGAGCAGCATTTTTGACATAAAGGACAAGGTGAGTGTGAGGAGAGTGTTAACACGTCTGAGATGAACATCAAGTCAAACAGGTTTAGCGCCGAAGCAGGTGAAGATTTGACCTGTGACCTTCGGGTGTTGGCAGCTTTTATCCCACAGAAACATGTGTGGAAGTGTCATTTGAGTAATAGGTCTATGAAGCAGTCTGTGAAGTTCAAGGTGGTGCTTGTTTTAACTTGTACAGCAGAGGTCTCTGGAAGGAAGTATCTATCCTGAAATGTGTTTTTGGCATGTAGAGCCCTGGAAAAATGGTGGGTCCCTGAGGAGAATGGCTAGCTTTGCACACAACATTTCCACTGTTGGAAGTGTACATAGATGTCATGCTCATGTTTCTGCCTTAGACTGTATAAAATAAAGTGGTCATGATGACTGTCTCTGTACTTCACCCATTTAAACTCTACATGGATGCAGCAAGCAACCATTTTCACCCTGGGAAGATTTACGGAAATATATCTGGAAAAGGGTTGTTCTTTTAAATAGGCAACTTATTCAACAGTAGAACAGGTAGATTTGGTAACTTAATGTATCCATAAAACCCAAAAACATTAACATTAATTTAAGTTAATTAGCAGGCTGGTATCCCATTGAATGTAATGTCAGCCTAAACAGTGGCACTTGTAGCTAGAGACGCAAACAGTCATTAAAGTCATTGGGAACTTAATAAAGCATTAATTCAACACATTGTAAAGAAGAAGTTTACAAATGCAGAAAAGGGAAAGCATATAAATAAAGTAGGAATTATGATGAAATATAAACACATTTTGAATGAGAGTCCATATGACCCATTTGCATTCATTTATATCCTTTTTTTATTGGCCTTAAACATAAAATTAGCCTCTAAAATAAAATGCCCTTAAAAAGACCATGAACTTCTACCTGAGGTGTGCGTTCCTGACCGGTCCGCGTTAACAGTGCATCTGGAACGAGTTAGTGTTCGTGTGGGCAGTGCCCCTTCCCCTTTTAACGGCGCTAAAGACCAGGAGACACTGATGCACATGAAAAGACTCAAGAGATACGGCAAAAATGTGAGGCCCTGGGACAAACCTGCCCTCATTCACACGCTCATGTTAGTCTTTGTGGTAATAAATCATGAAAACCTGTGCAGCATGAAAAATCACATCAACATGCATTCAACAAGTTTTAGCACAGCATATGTGTTTCAAATTACTATTACTTTAAATACAAGTAGTGGGTGAATGTGAATCAATCACGATAACAGTGAAGTAAAAGTAGTTCATCTGTACTGTTGATATAATTAAACAGAAATGAGCTTCAGTCATGTTGGTTTTATTTCCCACTTTTTTGTTGAATACCTTTGTTGAGTATTTATTAGTATTGATTTTCCAGCCCCACTATTTGTTTTCTTCATGGTGTCAATTTCTGAACTATATCGTACCATCCATATCCTCTTCCTTTTTTACTTGTGCTTATGGGAAGAGGAAGGATTCAGATGGTAGTGCATGTCACAAGCTGAATTCACGTTTCTTCCAAAAGCCTGGCATTTGTCCTCATTATTACACAAACAGTAAAGTAAAATTCACAAAAGTCTACAAACTGCCCAAGCATCCGGCCAACTACATTAATAGTACAACAAAGAATGCAAAAAAAATGCAAATAATACTGTATTGTTTGTTTAAATGTCTAATTGTGTTGCATGACAGATCAACACAATTCATACACAGATCAGCCAAAACATTATGACCACTGATCTGCTATTTAACACTGACTTTCTCCTTACTATGGCACACTTTGACATTGATGATAAATTTAAATTGGAAACAGATTGGAGCTGTTCACTGCAACTTTCAAAACTAAAACGATCCAAGTAATGAAGCAAGGGCAGTAAAGATATGACTTGCTTTTCATCACGACCAGATTGTTTCAACGCTGCCATTTTTTTTACAGAAGCAGGTTGCTCATGAGACAACTTGCCAACTATTTAAACCAGTCACCAAAACATCCACCATGGAAAAACAACTCTGAACATCTGTGCTGTACAATGCTGACTTGTGTATTCTTCATTGTCACATATAAATAAAACTATTAGCTGAAGTGTCAAACATTGTCTGAGTTATATTCACTGCTTCTTCAAACAGAGTGAGCCTTCGATTTCGACCCAAAAAGTGATCAGAAAGAAACGATCTCAGTGAATGAAGTGCTTAGAGAGCGCTTCCCACACATGTGAGAGATTATAGCAGTTTAGGAATAAATGTTTACATTGCCTGCAGCAGTTAGCATTTAAAGAGAGATGGATTAGCGTTTACAACCAGCTTCTTGTTCTTTATCCACTGTGTGATTAAAGTACTGCTTTCATATTAAAATAAACCTTAGCAGAAAAATGAGAGGAAATGTGGACTGAACTTTTGCAACACATCTTCATCATTAGACTTATGATTATCTTTAGCTGTCGGGACAAGATCATGTTTATTTAGGCTTGACTTGACCCAACTTAAACAAAAGTACCAAGCTACCACATAGCATTAAAGACACTTTCAGATTGTTTATATTCTGTTATTCAGTGAACAGACAGTTATTATGTCCATAAATCTCTCGTGCCAGGCCTCTTCTCACAAACCGACTCATAGTGAAGCCACAAATCTGCTCCGAGAGTTGGCTTTTGGCCCCGCAGAGAGAAGGCGGTGAAAGGCGGAGGAGGGATTATGGGCCGAGCCATGCGTCTTAATTCAACCATCTGTTGCCTTTGTTTCCTCCAGAAGCTTGAAGAGCAGTAGTCCTGCGCCCGATGGAGGTCAAGTCCATGTTGTGCTGTTTAAGGTGCTTTGTGTAAAATACTGTTGAACCAAATGGAACATTGCATTAAGTGTGTATTCTGTATTATTGCCTGAACATATCTTGAGAAAGTTAAGCCCTTTAGAACCCACTGGAAGATCCTCAACACAACAACATAACGACAAAACAACTAAAAATGTAATCATTCAAGAAAAATCGAACTATGTTGTGTAATGCCATTTGCCCAGAAAGCATTATTTTTTATATAGGCTTGAGGTAGGTGACAGTATGTGTCCATAAGCGAGGAGAAGAGTGTGATTGTGTGGAAGTCATTTTTGTTTCACTACACAACTGTCCAGAGCAGAGAAAGGGTGACCAGATCTCCTGCATCCCACAAATTTGAGACTATGTCCCACATTTGAATTGGCTGTAGATAATTCAAGAAAGCTCCAGCTCTGCTTTGTGTCCAGTAGTAACAAAATAGAAAACACAATCATCTCATAGCTGCCAATCATTCAGCTTTAATCAAGTGGAGTGCACAGTTTGACTGACAGCTCCAGCGCTCAGCCGGCTGAACTGTGAGTGAGTCTGCGATCGACAACAGCTCCTCCCTCGATGCTGAAGTCAAGCAGAGAGAGTTAAAAATGAAAAAGGGACGATTGAGTGGTTCATACAGATTTGTTCTGGATCCCGAACATGCAGGAGTCTGACCAAGAACAACAGGGTACCACAGCTCAAGTAGTTCACATCTGCAAAGCCATGAACAGAATTTCTTTTTTAAACCGAACAGGAAAGATACAGCTAAAAAATGAGGGGCTGCTACAATAAAGACTAGGAAAAGGCTATTCTTACGGTGAAAAGGTCCTCAGTCGTCATTTTGTGAGGCATGTCAGATGGAAGTCTGTGTTCCCGTCATCTTTTTGTCTATAATAATAACATGTCATATAACACAGCTCAGTAAGGTGTCCCACTTTGTCTTGGGTAAAGAGACATTTGGTTTGAAATAATAATCTGGTCACCCTGGTTGGAGAGGTGCAGTCATTTTTCTTACATGAAACCTAAATTGATTTTGACTCTAATAGACTTATCATCTAACCTAAGCCTTCGTTCACCAAAACAACTCACTGTACTTTTACCAAAGACGGGGACAAGTATTTTTATTATAGAAGTATTAGTGGTAGACATAAATCTAGCCTCTAACCATTCAATAAAAATGATGCTAGTTTTCCAGCAACATTTTCTGGGTTTTAATCATTTGGAGCCAAACACAGTGGGTGTTCATAAGAAAAATGTCAATTACTTCTGGGTTCTGAGCGTCTGATTGGTCACTGTTCCACATCTGCTGAATCCTGACGTAAGCTCAGTCTAAACAGCTGCAAACCTATTTTAAATCATTTCTTTTTGGAACAAATGACAACTTGGACAAATGAAGCAGTGAAATAAAACGATAAGAACAGATACAACCATTAAACTGTTTAAAAAGTATTGCCATTTTTTCACATTTAGCTGGTTGCACAGAATAAAAAAGGGAGATGAGTTTATGATGTGACTCCAGTCGAACAGTTGTGAACGGCACGTAAATAATGCTTCATTTTCAATAATTTAATGTGACCTCTATTAAACCAATCAAATGAAGCCCTCCATCTCCAACACGTGGAAAGCTCATTATGAAATGTCTAGGAAATTTGAGATAAAAAGTGGACATGTATGAAAAACATCTGTAGTTTGTCACTGCTTAGTCTTGACTTTTCATTAAGGGAACAAATAAGTCCAGAGAGTACGCAGTGTCCTCGGAGGTATCCACAACACGGACTGGAGATGCACTTTTCCCTCCCCAGACATGAAACTGCTCTTTCTCTTCTTTTTAATAGACATCTGCTGGCACTTTGGACCTTAACGCTTTTACCATGTGCCCTAACAGCAGCGATGAAGCTTGAAAAGAAATCTACACCGTGCCTTCACAACCGAGCCAAGTGCATAGCTTCCAGTGTAAAGAATGTGCTATGTAATGTAAATCAGGGAGCTTTCAGACCGTGCAACGAGACACTGAAGCACGACAAAACCAGTAGCAACAAGCAAACGGCTGTCTGCTCCAACCCCAGACGCATTTATGAACATTTTTGCACAATGATGGACCTGTTTCACAAACTGTTCCCTTCCCGTTAAAAAGTAGTTAGCTCATTCAGGCTTCAGCTTCGTCCTGTGGAAAAAGAAGGCAAACTTTACACGTTTTCATCTTCCCCCACTTCCTCATTCAAACAAATAGAAAAGTGGGTTTCCAGCAGAGAAATGCACTGTTGGCATTACTTTGGCAGAGTTTAGAAACTTTTTCCAAGGTGTCATTTTACTATTGAGCCTTGTTGCTTCCCTAATGCCCTGTAGCCCTGTGTGTGTGGCACTTCAGTGTAATTACTCTGAAAGTAGTTTCTAAATCTCTCAACAGTTCACTTTGTGCAATGATTTATGTTGCACATTTAGATTTCCATTCTTCATTTTGTCATGCGTCCTGGTTAGGATCCTAATGTCTCACTTTGGGTTAAAACCAGGAGAAAACATTGGGTTTACTGGGGTTTCTCTCGTTTGAGCTGGTGCACATTGAAACACAGTCCTTTTCTAGACCATGACACTAAAACCCATCAAATCAATTTGGAATAAAGAATGAGGAAATGATTTGTTACTAAACCATCAGGTAATCAATAATGTTCATTTGGTCTTCCATAAACATTCGCTTTTTGATTTCAGACCAATAGAGTATTTTGACCTCTACACTCTAAAAAACTAGTCAGACCAATGTTTTTAGAGTGTAGAGGTAAAAATGTGCACATTGAAACACAGTCCTTTTCCAGGCCTTAAAGCCCAATGTATTCATTTGTGTAACTTTGATCATATAAAACACTTTATGACTTGAGATAATTTAATCATTTATTGATAATCCAGGAAATCAATTTGGAATAAAGAATTACGAAAGGATTTGTAACTAAAACCATCAGATAATCCAAAAATGTTCATTTGGTCTTCCATAAATATTAGCTTTTTTATTTATTTTTTTAACCTCTACACTCTAAAAACAGTCAGAGAAATGTTTTTAGAGTGTAGAGGTAAAACACTCAAACAAAGACTCCACTTCTCACATTTTCTCACAGTGTTTTCATATCTTCTGAAAGCTGTTAAAAATAAATGATATTTCTAAATTATACTCCTGGTTAAATACAAAATATCAAATGCTGACATTGTTGTGCCTCGTGGTAATAATGACACTTGCACAGGTTTTGTGATGTCGGTAGTTCGTCTGTTAAAGTTGGTTTTGTACCTAAACCAAAAGAGATGTTATTGTGGCATTGTTACAGTCCTTTAGCCTCTGACTGTGAGATTTTGTCCACTTCCAATAAGCCACTGATAGTCATGGCATAATCGTGTGTCGCGAGTTGAAATAGGTCATCACCCTTTTCAGTGTTAGTTTTGTGCCTAAACCAAACCACTGTGAGCTGGATTTTTCACAGCAGGGGTTATTTTACAATGTTGTTTGAGGTATTTTGTCTTGCCAAATGTAAGCTGTTGGTCATCAAATGCATCTTGTGAATGTGATGATTTAGCTCTGCCTTAGCAAATATTACACAAGTGACCTCACCCCTCGACTCCAGCTAAAAAAACCTGACAAAGCCTTAATTATTAGCATAAAACCCAGACACTGGTTTCAAGAAAAAACACATTTCTTTCCAAAGCTTGAAAGAATTTACCTTTACAAAAACGCTGCTTATTTGTTCATGTCAGATTAGTCAAAATCTTGACTTTTGCATCAGTATAAACTACCACAGACACAAGTCACAGGGTGAAAACAGAGGAGGGCGGTTGTGTTGAAATAGATCATTGCCAACAACCGTGTTCTGAAAACAGAGATGTTGATTTGTTCTGTCCACATGAAATGTTTGCTTCTGAAACATCTGGAGCAGTTGCAAAGAGAAAGCCACTGTTAAAACGAAATGTCTTGAAGTGAAATTAGTCTCCCACAATCTGTTGGGTGGGCTCCAGCTGAGTTTAATACCAGCTTTAATCTTAACCACTCTCCCATAAAGCCTTAGCTTGTGAAGAAACTCAGTTTGCACAATAGATATCCCGTCGGCTGCTGAAGCCTGTAACTGGGTGTATGAGGAGTTTCCCAATGTGAATGTTCATTAAGTGTTTTATTGAAGTGCGTGATAGTGATTTAGCACAGATTTGTCTTTACTTTGACATTAAATGATGCGTGAAATTGCATGTCTTTGCCACATGAGAAAGCATCACCTGAGTTTCACATGACTTGAATTTTTCAGTTTTATGTGACTTGACATTTGACTTAATCGTTCTTGAAGAAGGTTTGATCATTGAAACGAAAACTGTTAAAACATATTAAATGGATTTTCAAATGTGGCTTTTTAAAGTGTATTTATTGTCACTGTAGACTCACAATTGGCTGATTTAAAGACCCTTAACCCACCCAGTTGTGTATGGACCTGATCAATCATTATTTTATTCCTACAATCAAACCCAAAAACGCATAATATCAATGAGATGATCAATGTAATTTACTTGATCATGAACATAATGTAAAGGCTCACTGGTATCAATAAAAGATTAACTTAACAAATGTCTAAATATATTGCAATAAACCATGAACTTGACTGCACAAAGGAACTTTAATCCTCAGTGAACAATCTGAACTCGCTCTCACAAAATAATAATGAGCCCAAAGATGTAACACAACTCACTAAACCTTTTATTAAAGAAAAAGTGACACAATGTACTTCCTTTCATTTTTCTTTTATTAAAATTTTAGGTCCCCTTCCCTTCAACCAAGTGACAAATGACTTACTGAAAAAAAAACACCATTCGACATTTCGCTGAACTGACGCTGAAGACACTCACACATCCATGTTACAAAACAGTCACTTGTGTGAAATTCGTGGCATGCAGCTTTAAAACATCAGACCCAAGTGTCATGAAGGCCACGAACGTCTGACACAGATTCACTCTTAGTTTGCTCTCACTCGGCGGTGGCTTTCAACGTACTTATCCACTAGAGCGGTAAGATATGAGTCGAGTCAGTACGCCATTTCCATTGTTATCAAAATGGGTTCAAATGGTTCCAAGTGAGGCTACTGTAGCCCCTAAACTGTGGTTCCAACAGGGTTTTTACTAAAAGGTGAAGCTTAACACTGAAGCCTGTTGATTTGATGACAGAGAATCCTTAATTGACAACAATGAGACTCAAAAGGACAATGGAAAAAATAGAATTGCAGTACCTCTCAAATAAAGCTTCTTTCAATAAAGAGTAATAGGCCGAGAAGCATGAATGCTAAATGCAATAATTTGATTGAATAAAACTCAAAAAAACAGTTCCACGTCTTGAATTAAAAACACTGAATATGCTGTCTACATTGAATTAACAAAAGCAGATTGTGAGATATTAAATAGTGAGTTTAAAAGCTAAACTGTAAACACTTCTGTAAACACTAAACTTTTATTGTTTATTGCCTCCAGTCTGTCACACTGCTACAAAAGAGGGATTACTTTTTACATTTTATATCACCTACATGTTAAGGCTTCACCTAAAATATGATTCATTTCTGATGGAGCACTAGTATGACTTCATTGTTTGTGTAGTTGATGCTTTTGTCTCTCACCGCAGTGGAAACACAGCCTATACAGTGGTTACCTGTACCAAACCGTGCCATATTGACCTGACCCATACCATACCGCTAAGTGGAAATGTGGCTTACCGTAACTTTCTTCTTCTCTGAACCCTTTTTTGAGTAACTCTGTTTGAACACTAAAGATGTAAGCCCTGCAAAAATAAACTTTGGTTTGCAATTAATGTAAAACCTGGCTGAAATTTGACAAAGCATCAAAATAAAAACATTCAAGACCAAATCAGAGAGTTGAAGGATGCAGATGTAGCCTAAACAGTGACACAAAGTCACGTCTGAGTCAGACACAAGGCTTTTGTTTACGAAGAAGCGCGGACTATGAATCAGCAACTGTCTGTGTTAGTGGAAAACAACAATAACTTTGAACAGAACAAAGAAAACATTAGCCTCAATTAATTATCATCTGCACCACCATTAAGTTTAATATATTCTCCGTACGACGTCTTGAAGTCTTTTGAAATAAAGCTAAAGATAGTCCCAACAAACCGCAAGAAGCTATAAAATGCAGCTCTTGTTAAACCAGATGAGTAATGTAACTGGAAGAAGCCTTATTTTTGAATTACATCAAATCCTTGCAGCTGCAAAATGGAAGTATACAACCTACTATCAGTTCAGTTTGAAAAGTGGTACATTCAAGTGGTTATTTCATACAATTTTGTGAAGTCACAGCTAAACACATTGAAGTGGAAATGCTGACTTCACCGTTCCTCATTCCTCTCCCTTTTTCCTTATACTTGGCCCGATTATCTGGGTGCTACGTATAAATATGGTATGTAACAATCCTGTGTTGACCACAATGGAAAAAATGAATTATTCTTCCCATTCAAACAGTAAAAGACCCACACCTAAACCCACTGCGATAATAAAACGTGCAAATTTACCTCCAAACAGAGCTCATTCAAACAATTCTCCCTCTAAAAGACAAGCCAGGCTTCAGTTAAACGCCCCATTAGGAAAACAATAAAAATGCGTTCATTGACAGTAAATAGGAGTGGACAAATAAAGTGTAATGACACCCATTACTTTAGCCAGAGAGTATTTGAAGCCTATTGTTTCAAAGGTTTTGAAGCCACGTGAACGTTTTGAGGAGCCAGAAATACAATTGTTGGGATGAAGTCAGAGTTCAGGAGGTTGTTGGCATTGTTAACTACTAATGCTTAACCTAATAGCTATTAGACTTAAGAACAGAAGTATCTGGTTCATTAAGCTTTGCACACTCTGACCACACATGTCAAACTCAAGGCCTGGGGGCCAAATGAGGCCCTTTGCAATGTTTTATGTGGCCCTTTAATATATTTAGTAGTTTATTTGGATTTAAACAGGTTTTAGATGGATTTGAAGAAGTTTTAGTTGGATTTTTGCTACAAAGATAAATTAAATCTGACTAAAACCTGTTAAACTCCAATTGAAACCTGCTGAAATCCATCTAAAACCTGTTGAAATCCAACTAAAACCTGTTGAAATCCAACTAAAACCAGTTTCCATAAAAGGGGGAAATTAAAAACTCAAATTAAGATGACATCTCATATTCAAAGCTTCAAAGTGCCACCATCTTCAGCCCCTTAAAGGATTCTTATTAAGTATAGTGGCCCCTCACCACATTGAGTTTGACACCACTGCTGTAGACAGTCTACTGCAGACAATAACTACACAATAAAGTAGCCTGTCTTTAGTAATCTCAGTATTACTCAAGCATGATTGTTAGAGTTCAATTTGTTACTCACTAAAGTCTCCACTCACATGAGGCGATAACCGGCTTTAAGGTATATCGCAGTTTTAAGAAGTCAAGATAATTGCGACATTGAAACCAATAATACTGTGATAATCCATTACTGTAATATGAGCAGATACGACAAGAGAAGTGCCAAAAATACACTTATTTAACAAAACTCAGTCAAAATCTTTAATAAAACTGGCTCAAAGTCCTTTCTGTCGTCTACAAATGGATGCGTCCAAATGAACAGACCAGTAACGCCAGAGTAATGAGTGGAAAAGTCAGTTTAAAGCCATGCCTTACGGAAATGCACTCATTTATTTGGAAGGAAAGGTTGCTGTTTGTATTTGACTCTTGTAAATTGCCCACTCACCTGGAAATTAAAAGCATTAAAAACTACATTGTGATATTTTGCCTCGTTCCCTATCGTCTAGTCTCCAGAGAGGTATCACAGAAGTTTAGTGGAAAGGATTGTAACTGGCCCCAATAACCATTAACACCCATTAAAGCGAGAGTGGCTGATCTTCAATGGACTGTTTTTCCTTTAAAACAAGCCACAGACAAGCTAATGCAACAGCTCATTTTCTTATTTATTCTCATCATCATTATGTGCAAATATAGAAATGTGTGTTTGGGCCCTAAAATGAGAGCAGTAGGAAGTATTGAGAGGAATGTCAGTAAGAACTTGTGGAGATGGGAAGGTATAAAGACAACAACGCAAAAGGTGTAACTAGAAAACAGTCTTTCTTTTGATTTTTTTCACGTGAGCCAGACTCTAGCCACTAACTGGATCCACTTCTATTTACTGTCAATGAACGCATCACTTCTAAAGGCACTTTGAAGATGTTTAAAGAGATGTGAGTGATATGAACACAAAGATTACAGCGGCAATAGTTGAGAAGGAATGTATTTTTTAAGACTTGAGTAAGATCGACGTGAGTTAAGCCTCAGACGGCGTTGGTCATGACATGGTGTTCTCTGTAAATGGTTTAAAGTCTGTAAACAACCCAAAACAGAAACACAACTTTATCTTAGGTTTCCTTTGAATGCCCTCAGTTGCCCAATGAGAATACAGCAATGTCATATGAGCAACTTAAGACTTTAAAATATGCTGCATGAATGAAGCCAAAGTGCATGATATTTTAAAGAAGGGGACAATTTCGAATTAAAACCCGTTTTATGGCTTTAATGTTGTGTAATTAACTATAGAACCACTATGAATTTAAAACCTATATCTTATTTTACATGTTACAGTTACATTAAATTATGTAAATCAACAGTTTGCTGTGATATTGCCTATGAACTGGTGTATATTCAGAAATAAAAGGTACAGTAGGTGTTTAAACTTGAATTGATCAGTCCTTTAAAGCAGTTTGAATGTCTCTTCGGTCACAAGTCCTTATTTAAACTGTATCAGACATGCTTAATCCCATTTTTTCCTCGTGTTTTTGGCATCTTTGTCCGCTTTTGTCCGCTCTTCAGTGTCTTCACAGGCATTCGTACATGCGCAGGGTGCGTTCAAGTTGCTGCGTGACTCTCTGGTAAAAAGCGATCTGCTCCCTGAGGTAGGCCTGCATCATGTCTTTGAAGTCCACCTCTCGACGCTGATGGAAGTGGCTCATCTCGGCCTGCAGCGCAAAGCCCACTGTCCGGCAGCGTTTCCTGATGCCGTCCGCCTCGCTCTGGTCCATCTTCCCCTCGTCGCTCATCCTCTGACTCTCCTTCACCTTCGCAAAAGCACCTGGGTCAAGACAAAGAGAAGTAAATGAACAAATCGTGATTAAAAAAAAACAGAAGTTATCAGGAGTTGCTGCAAGGAACCAAGAGGATGTTATGATAAAACGTGTAATGAACCCACACAGTACGTTTAGAGAGGCTACACATTATGGAGATTTTAACAAACTGATGTTTTTCACATTAAATATCTGACAATGTTGAATAAAAACACATGCATCTGCCAAACTACTACATGAGAACTGCCCTGTTAGGTTTTTAATGTGTTGGCAGATTATGAGGTTGAAATATTGATTACTGTGCAAAATGATAAACTTTTAAAGGTAAACTTAATAGTCTATGCCCACTGCTTCTGTGAAAATGCTCATTACACTGATGTGAATAGAACTGTTTGGAGTCTCCACACTTCTTTGTCAAATCCAAAGAGTGAAAAGCATTTTTAAAAATCAGAGTTTTCCAGGCTACAATTTGCTTTTGCTTATGAACAAAGACCCCAAATGTTTTAGTCAAGCATCCCCAATGAAAAACTCACTAATGTCATTGGAAAGCAAGTCAACACATTTATATATTGATAGATTTAGGAACACCCTGTGGCTAAACAGAGGAAAATGATGCCACTACTACAACATACTACAAAAGGACAGGTCAAGAGTAACCTACAGGGCCAATTAATGGAGATGTGCAAATTGGCTGTAGATTTTGGTTAAAGACAAAAAAGAAGTTATTGAATTGATTTCTGTAAAAGTTTTTTGTTTTTTTAATTAATTCAGATCGCAGTTAAAACAGCCTTTTGTGTGAGAGGTTAAAATAGATGCACACTTCTAAACCTTCTTAACAAAATAGTTGCAGTCTACGTAGATCGATCTTGATCAAAAATGCTGAGTCCAAGGTGTAGTGAAAAGAGTCCAGTTTCATGACAAGGTCTTTATGAATTGATGATTGAAGTGCAATCTCTAACACTGAAAACTTACTAAAAACAGACATTTCACAACAAGATGGACATATTTTGCACCGACACTGTTAATAAGGCAGTTTAAAAGCTGACAGCAGGAAGTAATACTCCTCCTCAGTAATTTAGGGAGGAGTAACTGGAAAGTGGCAAATGCTATTAAAGGATAAAAGTTTTATGATAAAAACTATAAATTTGAGTAAAAGTAATGTGATAAAAGCCATAACTCACATTTTATTGCTCTGGTTGGGTTTGGATTGTAATAAATGTTGTCCTGTTAAATAGCACTATGCACATATATTTTCAAATAAAAGCCCAATGATGTAACTTCCCACAGAAATTACTGCTAACTACTGTCGAGCTGAGTGCTTTATAGGTAGCGCAGCGAACGCACCGCATAATCCCTTTTTGTTTCGTTGCATACCAAACGTCTAGTTTCATGCAAACGAGTTGTAACCACATTCACCCAGACTGGTTTGACGTCACTTTCCAAAAGGTGAACATAGCAGGCAGGTACCCAAAGTACATTTCCCCATCAGATTACTCACAGACATACAGGCGAAACCGGGAAAAGATTTAGTTAAACAAGACCGGTCTGAACATGTACAGCCGGGTCTCACGTATCTAGATTTAGAATGGAGCTCTTGGCAGAAGTCTGGGAAAGCATTAAAAGCACTTAGTTGGAGAGAGAAGGTATTGGCACAGCAGCGTATGGAGCTGACCTACATTCTCTGTTTTCCACATGAGAGGAGACTATGCATCACCACATTTCACTGTGGCACAAAAAATATGTGTCGGAGAAAAAACAGCGGGGGCTTAGACAACGTTTTTTGGATCAGCTGATGCTAAATCTCCACAAAGAAAGCTTTCCTTCTAAATGAAATGGACACAGACTACAGCCATGAATGAAATAAGAACAGTTGCATTTGTTGAGTTATTACACTAAATTCATGCTTTCATGGTACAGGTAATCTACAGAGGCTTATTATATACAATAAATAAGCCACTCAAAAACCTTATTATTAGCCTCAATCCAACATATTAACAACCAAAATGGATCTCTGGGCTGACTAAAGAACTGAATTATGGCTAAAGCAAATAAAACCAAGAATGAAAGTAGAAAAAGCAAAGCAGCTAGGCTCTCTTTCTCGGATAAAAACCCTATCACTCTTTCCCACTCGGCGCTGTGTTACCACAAAACGGCCAGCGGTCTGGAAAGTCACCAGATTTGTTTATCTTGCCCGAGCAGACTGACTACCGCATGTTTTATGGTCAGGGCCGAGGAGAGATTTGAGCTGTTTCATGTGTGACAGCTTCATGGGTCCGTGCCAGAGAGATATTCCACTGGGAGTAAAGGGAAGCAGGGAGACGAGGGGAAACAGGCAGATAATAAGTTACATGATATAAATTAGACAAAGGGGAAAGAATGCTGTCCTCATGGAGACTCAACTCAGGCATGTGATCGATTTCCCTCGGGGTTATTAGGACTGAGGTCTGAAATGTTGGCTGCAATCTGTCTTTAACATACATTAGGTCAACTTTCCTGTTCTATACATGTGTGTCTGCAGTTCCTCTAAACCAGTTTTAACCTTAAGGGAAATCACAGCTCAGGTCAGAGTTTAAAGAAAAGGTTATTTTCACATTACTGGTTCAAAATGACGGCCTCCTGCTTTTGAGATGTGGCTAACTTGTCCAAACACAGATGCTTAATGGACTGTGGACTGTTTCAATTCATAGGATTCATTGTGTTGATTGTTCATTTATGTTTTAAGTATGTATTACCTGCAGGCTGTTCTGACAATGTTGAAAATGAAAGGAGTAAAATACCAATTTGGACTATACAATACCCTTATTATTTCCAGGACATGTAAACAATTTTCAATATCTGAACACTTACAGTATAGTGATATTTATTTAAAATATTACAATTATAGAAATGGCAACTGCTCTGTTAAAACAAAACAATTGTTATTCATGTTTAAGGAGCCTCTGTAATGTTTACGGTTTGAGAAAAAAAAGTCTGCACAAAATGTTTCTAAACAGGATTTTGGAGCACTTTTGCTTTTAAAGTCAGCACAATTGGTCCCACATTTTACAAGGCACACTTTAGCACTCTGAGAGTTTCTGGGACGACTGAGCCTTATTTTGAGTGATCCTTGTCATCTGGGACCACGTTTCCCAGTCACAGCTCATTAAAGCATCCATCTTGTTAAAACCAGGAGAGGGGTCATTAAACCAGAGTCTTGAGCTGGAGCCAGTTTGTGTAAATCTGCTGACAGATCATCAACAGATAGCAGCCTTCTTTGCAATACATCCTTATGGACACAAGTAAATACAGTTTGCTAACGTCAATGATTCTCTTAAAGCAGTGGGGTCAAACTGAAAGTGGTGAGGGGCCGGGATAGTTACTTAGAATCCTTTCAGGGGCTAAAAGAGATAAAAGGAGATAAAATTTCATCTTCATTTGTGAACAGGTTTTAGTTGGATTTGAACAGATTTTAATTGGATTGAAAGAAGTTTTATTTGGATTTGAACAGGATTTAGGTGGATTTGAGCAGGTTTTAGTTGGATTTGAACATTATCTAGATGGATTTCAGCAGGTTTTAGTCCGATTTGAACCGGTTTACATTGCAAAGTGCCGCATTTGGCCCCCGGGTCTTGAGTTTGACATGTGTGTCTTAAAGGCACAAGTGGATTTAGAAGTCGAAATATGGATTCAAGTAAAAGTATAGTTATTTTAATATAATAAGACTCAAATAGAAATTAAAGTCCTAAAACCAAATTATATGCCGTGAAAAGACAAATTTGCTGCTACTACTCATTATTAATACTAATACATGTACTCCACACAGAAAGGCTCCAAACCCTTGGCCTTGCAACAATTATAATCAATTATTATTATGTTACAAACTCATTTATGTGTTATGAAATGTTTCTTTAGTATTTTTTTATCCTAATAACTAAGTAATTACTGTGAATATCAGTAAAAGGTTAAGTAAAGTACAGTTTTCAACAATGTACTACACCTCTGCTTCACAGTTTTCTAGTGGGGCGTGTCGAGTGAAATAGCACAAACCAATCTGTCAAAGCACTGGTATGTACCATATGACCTCACTGCTGAACTGCAAACCACTAAATGTATGGCCCCATCATTTTCCCTTAAGACTCAGTGATAGAAAAGTGGAAAATGACTGGTGATTGGATGACAGCGTAATGTGCTCTAGTTGGGAAAGAAAATATTTGAAAATCTGTACTTTACTGTAGCGACAAGACAAGAAATGAAATGTCTGAAACGGAGTGAATCAGATTGACTCATTGATGTAAAACAAACAATTTCATGACTGTGATTCAAAGACTTTAAATCAAGGAAAATATTGCAACAGAGAGAGATTAGTGGCTGCCATTACCTTACAAGTCCAATGAACAGGAACATTTTTCAACTGAGGACAAATGGGCCTTGTCACCACAAAACACTGACCATTAGCAAAGGGTTTTGTTTGCAGAGAAGGGGGTGACGTCCGTGGCAAGCACCGCAGTGAGCTGATGAGATGCACCACAGTCACAAATTGAAGGGCAAAGCAGTTTATGTTCGACTAAAAATACAAAACAATGGTCTCTATAGCTATAAGAGGCTTTAAAGCAGCAGCATAACATTGAAGAGATATAAAACAAAGCTCAGATGACTCACTGACTCCAGTATTATAATCATTAAAACAGTCCAGTCCATTTTTACCCCATTTAGAAAACACGTAAAGGCGTTCCATACTGTTAAAATGCCATACTGTTTGTTTTATTAAATGGACTTTATAGACACTACTGCTGCGTTCATGTGCTTCTTGAATGGCTCTGAGTTCTGTGGTTGTTTTTCTAACTTTATTTTCTTGTTTTTTCAAATGCTAATAAACATTCAGATTGTTGCAGAACTTCTGGTGTTAAATCGTATGTGATATGAAAAGACCTTGTCAAATGTATCATATACTGATGAATAATCCACATGTTTGGCCTTTGAAATGACTTATTCATTTAATATTGTGCCTGTTAATCAATTTTAGTTTGACACTGCTGTCGTACGAGCAGATGATAATGATTTTTGGCTCATCATCAAAGATAAGAACTGGGAAGGGTCCAATAATTGTTACAGATGGCATGAGGTCAACTGGTTCATGTTTCAACAACTGGCTCATGTTTCAACAGGAAAAGTGACTAAAGCGGCGCCATATTTGTGACAAATGACTACAAGTGAAGATATATATTTGTAAAATACAGGCCTGATTGCAGTTATTCCCAGAGGAGAGCTCAGATGACACTGCTTCTATAATGTGGGATATGCAGAATAGAAAACTGAGGGAAAAAAGTGAGATAAACGTACAGTAAGCATGTGCCAAACCTTAAAAAGTATGAAAAACTAAATGCTAAAGGAGTTTTTGAACTGCTGTCTCATTACCTTACACTAAATAATTGTCAAGTAGAGCTCAGGAAGTTGCAGCCTTAATGTCAAAGAGCAATGATGCAATGAATGATACGATCCTTTAATTGGCACTTGAAGTTACAACACACAAAAAAGCCACTTAGTCACTCTCAGGCAATGTTCAGGCATCTTTGAACTTGTTTACCAGCTGAGCAACAAAGCTGGCATCCCACAAGAAAGACCCCTGGCGAAGTTCCCGATCCGTTTTATTACTGTTTTGAAAGCTGCAGGAGAAGAAGAGCCATAACGGGCTTTAATATGAGGCATACTGTGAAGACAACAGAAGAAGATGGAAGACTTGTGAACAGGAGAAATGGAAAAGAACAGAAAATAAAGCGAAGGGAAAAGTGAGCTTCAAGAATGCATGACAGGGTCAAAAGGACTTGGCAGACATGTTTAAAACAGACCTTAAAAGCCTTCAGGAAACGCAAACATGAAAAAGCCACTGCTGAGTAAGCTA
This sequence comes from Rhyacichthys aspro, assembly GCA_036850595.1. Lineage (NCBI taxonomy): Eukaryota > Metazoa > Chordata > Actinopteri > Gobiiformes > Rhyacichthyidae > Rhyacichthys > Rhyacichthys aspro. The sequence goes on from CM072153.1 coordinate 18,587,881, forward strand.
ACAGTAATAATGTTTACAGGGGCCAATCAGACACACAGATTAAAAGAGCTGGGGTTTATGTCCTCGGAGGAATGTGCTACGACCCATTCATCCAGCTCAAATATCCTCCCTCCATTAACTTTAACGTCTGCCCTGTACTAATGTTACAAAATCATTTCTTATTACTTAAACAATGAGGAATGTTCAAAACAGAGACACACTTTAAAACCCGCGAGGGGTCGACCAGAGAGTACAGCTGATGAATTTTATGGACAACAACAGACAGACAACAGGCAGGAAACAGGGGCATAGTTAGTATCTTAAAGGTTTTGTCTGGGTTATGTTATTTTTATCTCATTTATCTATCAAAGTGCAGCGGCAGTACACATCATAAGGCCTAAAATCCCGTTTTAGACAAGCTTAAAAGGGTTATTTGTCTCAAACCTGGTGAAATGTGTAGACTTAATGTGACCCAAGCATGGTTTTATAAACAGAGTAATAATAACTTTCACTAACTGTAATTGGGTAGCTGGAAGGTAAAAGTTATGTGATGGTTTTGTGGCTTTACACTTCCTGTTTTTGAAGAGAAATCACGTCTTTAAATTGTTGTGGGGAAAACTGCTCTATTTTCACTAAACGGCAGAGAATGGCTTCAGTAAATCAGTAATAAGAGGTCAATGAGTAAGACATTAACATATTATTACAAAGGTATATCAGTAATATGTCAATGTGAAAGGACAGGACATGGTACAAATAGTCCAACCTAGAAATCAAACCAGGTCTACCCAGATCTACTCTACTCTGAAACTGTTTTTTTAATATGTCTTAGTTTTTTATAGTTAATATATGTCCTGACAGCAGATTTACAGATGCTCCTTTTTACATGGACAGTATGTTGTATGACTAAAGCAGAAACAGAGATAACTCAAAGCCAGACGCAGTTTCAGATGACAGTGTTTGCTTCTACAGCTTAACTAGATGGAGGAAAAAAGGAAGTCCAGTGGAAATTTGACGTAATGGAAAAGTGATTAGCGCTGTCGCGTCACAGCAAGAAGGTCCTGGTTTGACTCCTGGACGGGACCTTTCTGAGTGGAGTTTGCATGTTCTACCTGTGCTTGGGCGGGTTTACTCCAGGTACTCCGGTTTCCACCACCACCACATAAAACTTGCAGTGTAGTCTCAGGTTAGTAACAATGGACAATTATTGACACAATCACTGGATTTGGAGATGGCCCCCGGGTGCCCACTGCTCCAATGGAGGGGTTAAATGCAAAGAATGAATTACCCCACAAGTATAATTAAGGGTAACTTCACTTAATTACATGTCATTGATTGTTCGTAACTTCTGGGTTGAATCTACATGTGCCTGACAAATTGAAGGAAGCAAACATTTACTTTTCTTAAACTTATGCCTCTCAGTCATCCAAGTCTATTGTAAAAGTCTATAAGAAGGCATCTGCACGTAATTTTGAGCAGTTCTAACCCTCATCCAATAGTCTTCTTCAGCTCGGTTAAGGGATGCTTTTGTTTTTAGTGATTCAACCTCACACAAAAACAGGCCATTATTTAAAAAAAAAATGACTGGAGTGCATAATAATGGCTTCTTAATTGCCTTTTAATCTGTGTGTGTTCAAATTCCTGCATGCTTCTCTGTTACTGATTATGTAAGATGATCCATGGCTGTGCATGTTTTATTACTGAACAGATGTAGTATTTTCTCAGCCAGTTTTTGTCCAACAAGCATGTGTCTAATAAGTGTTGCAAAGTAATATGAATTTCTGAGATGGTTCTATGATTAAAAAAACAAACTGCATGAGTATCTCTGTAGTGTGTCCTCCACTACTGAGTATTTTCCATTTAAACTACTACTATTTTGTATTTCTCACACAAAAACACAGTGCTAACAACATCTTGACACTAAAGACCGAAGAATGTGCAACAATAGTCACATTTCCATAAACAAATTCAAGTAAAGTTTTGAAATACCGCATTAGACTTTATAAAAACAGTTAAATGTGCAAAAACTCAAAGAATTTTACCAAATGAAGTTTTAAGATATTTCTATTTTTAGAGACCAGTGTCTGGTAGTACATATTTTTACAGGATGATGAGTAGAAACTATTTCTCTGATGAATATGACAAGCCAAAAGAAACAAGTATTCAATAAAGCTGTATCTCATTTTCATCTGGCTTCTGACAAATCCACATAAACCCGAGTCTCTTACGTCACGCTAAGTTTAATCTCTTCCATCAGGTCATACAAACGCACCCTTTTTTGCATTTTATTTTTGCAACAATTCAAATGCACTTTTTTAAGTTATATTTTATGGAAACCAAACTTATGGTATCTTATAAATTAGATGGCGTCTCCATGGCGACTGCAGTGTCAGTGTTGCTATGACAGCAGCTACGGTTGGCAGACGCCCACATTCGACATTACGCTAAATCTTCATTCCTGTCAGGGGAGGGAAGAGACTGAGAGTGATACTATCTTTCACCGTGAGCCGCAGTCGAAGGCCAAAAGCAACAGGCTGTAGCTGCAGTCGCTTCACATTTACACATTCGGACGAGGAGAGTTACAAAACTGAATCATGTCCCACTTCAACTGTCTTCGTTCTCACCTTATGTCACCTTATGTTTTCAAAATGATAATGCCTGCATACATTTTTCTTAAATCTCTCTTTTTTTTTTTCATCCATCCAATTTCTTCGGCTAATCCAGGGCAGGATCAAGGGAGCAAGAGTCTAAGCTGAGACCCCCAGATTCCCCTCTCCCCAGACACTTCCTCCAGCTCTTCCAGGGGAATAGCGCTGAGAGACATCCAGTGGGACAAGCCTGGAGCATCTCCCCAGGAAGGCATCCAGGAGGCATCCCACACATATGCCACTAATGATAGTAGAATAGTAATAGGACATGTAAAGATTGGATTAAGATTCGTGTGGACTTGTTTAACTACTTTTTGATTTAGGTGAGGTTACAAGAGCTGATTATGGATAGTGTATGTTTGACAGTGTAGTTTGGACAAGCAGAAAAGACTGAGGACCCAATTGTTAAATAGGACCAACAAATATGCTTTACAACAGCACACATCCAAAATGTTTATCCTTTCAATTTCTTTATTCTATCACTCACAGACTGTCCTTATTGTATTTTAAAGAGGCTTGTGTCTGATATGTCTAATGGATTTAAAAATGCAGAAAACGTAATTGAAGTAACGCTATGTATTTCTTTAGCTGTATACCCAAAGAGAGACTAAAGGAGACAAATGCAGTGGCAAAACTTACACTGTATAGTTCACTTTTCATAAATGTCATACATAATATAGCTGTAATTGATGTGATGGGTTCTGGCTATAAATATATATGTTTTCGAAACATGTTAGCGTGCCCAAAGCTCATTTAAAGTAGTATCTGTATCTGTCGAACCAGGTGTATTTTGTCTTTAACCTTGAGTAAAATATATCCTCTCTGAGACACAGCTAAACATTTTTAAAATGGCATTTTGTAAAAGTTTATGAGGGGCATTAGTGTGCTGACCCTATTTACAACTTCATTTGGTTCTTGTTACTCCCGTCTACTTCCCCAACCTAGAGCTGCTTTGACCTTTAACCCTTCTGCAAGTAATCCATTAATTTACCATTTACTATATAATAATTAACACTGTACATAAGTGGCATTATCCTTGTTCTAGATGGCTTCCAGGAAAATGTGAAGTAAAATTAAAAGTTCAGATATTTCAAATCCTTCTTCACATCCCTTTTCCTTTTGAGGTTTGTCTCTATATTTAAAATGTTACCCAAGATATGCAGAAGTCAGCCCAGTTTAGGGAAGTGTAAACAGGCAAAGCTGGTGAAAGTAGCAAGAAATTCAAACTCAGCTGCAAAAAGTATGTTACCAGTGAAGTTGAGCAAATACCGAACTGTCTTGACTACCACCCACTCTTTAAGGAGTATGAGCTCCTTCTCTCTGGTTACTGTTTTGAAATGCCTCGGACAAAAACAAGAACACCAGAGGGACTTTTATTCCAGAGATTACTATGAATCACTGCATTTGCTTTCTTCTATGTTTGTGTCAGACATTTACGTTTTAATCTGTGGCGCTGTAAAGCCCTAGAGAGTGGACTAGAACTGATTTATGTATTTATTCATTTACTATGAGGGGCCTAGCGCATTGTATTATGAGTAGTATCTCAATGTGAAAATTGGTTGTTGTAATTTATGTATTATTCTAAATCTATGCTGCACAGTTGGGTTGAGTAGTATTAAAGCTGAAGTTACAGTCCTGCTGGAGAACAGTAAATAACCACTGTCAAACTGACTAATAATTAAAGTTCAAGTCAGTGTCTCATTTCCTGGTTTGAGCAATTTGACACTGAAGACAAAACTTCCAGCAGAGATAAAAGTTGTAGTAATATTTTCACTGAAACCATGCACTTCTTAAACAGCACCAGGAGGTGTGGAGTGGGAAGAGTCTGTGGTGCATCTCCCGCAGCACCGCACTGGGCCAACACACACAGGAATGTAGCGGCATGTGGCTAGACAGTGTGTGAAGACGAGCTCCGAACTGGCCTCTGTCAGGATTTATGAGTGAGCCAACAGCAGAGAGGGGAAAAAACACAATCAGAAACACAGACCAGAGCCAACAGAACATCTTAAAATATAGCAACCATCTCGTGCACGCTTTTGAGGCATGCTTTCAAACGATGTGGGTTAATTACCTGCAGATTTGCTTCTCTTTAACCAATGCCCGGAATTTCCATTGATAACATTAAGATCACATAAAATGCCACATGCCTAACTCAGGACAGCCATGTTTTTACAGAGTGTTAGTAAGTAAGTAAAGTGAGGCTGGGTCAGTACGGTACAGTTTGGTACTAACCCCTGAAAGCTTGTATTTTCACTGCTGTGTGTGCAGTATAGATGTGTCAGCTACAATTAAATCATACAAGTACTACACAAGTATGTTTCTATTTGAGAAATTGTGACTGTGATTAACTAGAAAGTGTAAGAGTAAATAAATCCTCATGTAAAATGGAGCAAAGGGCTCACGGAGTTGCCATATACTGCTAAAAAGGAATATTGTAGGTTTATTCCCACCAGCTGCACTAGTTTCCAACATTTTAGGAACTCACTATTTTTGCCACAACTTCTGCTTCATGCTAGAACAGCAAGTGCTGTGTTTTTTAACTTTGTAAAACGCAGATATCATCGATAAATGAAAACAGCTGTTGCTAGCTTTCTTTAAAAATATTTTGCATTTCTTTTTGTAATATGACAGTATTGCTGCGAATTGTTTTCCTTTTTATAGTTTTTTTTTGCCCAATTTAGGATTCTGCTAAGGTACGGTATGCTTTATTTAAAATGCTTATATACATATTCTGTACACCTCCAGTGGAAAGATATTCATAATGGGATCTTCAAGGGGAGAAAATACAGACAATAAAAATATAGACTATAGATAGCCTTGTGTTGCGTTACATTTGGTAAACACATTTCCTCAGCCTATTCTTTGGCCTAATGCAGTCTACATGTGGTTTGTGATGTGTTGCCATATGGAGGACAACTAACCTCTTGTCCAGATTAAAGTCTGGCTGGTGTGTTGGAGGCGTCCCAAGGGAGCTGGCTCTTTCTGAAACTGAATAAGGCTCAGCTCTTGTGTGAATCTCAGTGGGGTTTATCCCACACCAGCAACAGCTGAGCAGGAGCAAAGATAACACTGCACTTTCTAGGCTCTAATACAATATAGATGCCAAGTAAATGTCTGTCCTCTTCTTCTTCTTCTTCTTTCTGCAGCTTTGTATGTCTGGTTTTCTTCAGTTACACTTTTAAGTATGAAAATAATGCAGCACAAAAAGCAAGTAAAAGTCTAAATACAGCACAAGACAAGTCTATACGGCATTGTTTGGTAAAGGTAACTCATAAAGAGATGTAAGTTTCCACTACGAAGTGATGTAATTGTTCCATCAGCTATGTGAACTATTACATCATGCAAGCACTATGTTTCTATAGGAGAATATATATTGTATGTGTTGCCAATAAAAAACAAGTAAATCCATGTGTAGCGGTGCAGGAGGATATAGTCATCTACTGCTGTAAAAAAAAAATAGAAACGAATGTAGTCACTGGTTTATCACTAGCTTTGTAGAGAGTTGCTCATTACCTAAACTGGTAAACTGGTAAGTGCCTCTAAAAGTGTGCCATACTGAGCTGACCTTTACCACTGCAGTGAAAACAAACATCTTAAATGTGATACGCCCAACACAATTATTCACTAAGTATTTATTACCAAGAAAACAAACAAACATGTTTACTTTAACTACTGCTATCATAGTTCAGACGCCATGGTTTTGAAGGAATGATTTGTTTTTATTTTGAAAGGACAGGTTGTTTCAGTTGTCACCAGTACTGCTTATCATTAAAATCATTTAGAAATCACTAAAACAATGCTGTACCCATAATAACGGTCCTGGCGCAAGAGAAGAACCAGATTAAAGCTGATAACTGTCTCAGATTTCCAGTTACACAACAGATCGGCTCAGACTGATACTGCAGTGTGGGGCAGGTTGGTTTCACTCTTTTGTATTTCAAGTCAAGAGGCTGTTGTCCCAGATTAGAGCCGAGGTGGTTGCCAGGTACAAGACAACAGTGTCTGTAAAGGTCTCTCCAACACCACTTAAATACCAGCACATCTGATTTTAAATCCATCAAATACAGTCATAATTATAGTCTTTATTTTTCTCATAAGTCAGTAGATAACCAAGTCAGTCTAATGGGTGTAAGTTATAAGATATAAAGGGATTACTAGCATCAGTTTGTCTTTGTGTTATATCTGTCACTATCAAATAAACAGCAACATTAAATAATAAAAATGACCAATAAACAAGCTATGTGTTATTAAAGATGTCAATGCTTCTGTTACTCAAACCAAAGTTAAAAACAGACAAACACCATCCAAATCAGGCCATTCATGATTTTATTTTTGAAGTAAATGCCAGTGAGTTTTTTCAGGTACATCTGTCAAGGTCTCACCTGTTATAGTCTGGGTTTTTCTTTGGTTGTATAGTGTACAATAGATAGATCATACAGTATATTACCTTAATATTGGCTGATGCATCCACTGTAAATAGAGTCAACAGGAAGCTCCATCCAGATCATCATCAGGTTAGCTATAGCTGACACGAGGCCATCTAAAACAGCACTAAATGGCAAATATAGCCCAGCCGTGACAGCTTATTCACTTTAAACATTACTTCAAGAAAATGTACTGTTGCAGTTGCTATTACATACATATTGTTATGCCCAAGTGCCACTGTAGACAGCACTTTATGGAGGAATATGCTCAAATGTTAAAGATCATTTGGATTTAATGACAAAGAACACAACAAATCTATTTGCTAAGCTAACCTTAAATCTGTGTCTTTAACCTTTCTTCTTAAACGATGTGTGCAAAACAATAGGCTTCACAGAGTTGTATGAATGCTTGATATAAACTGACCTATAAATTCAAGAAGAAAATAATCAAAATCAACTAAATGAGGTCAGAGATTCCTGATGCATACGCCAATACATTTTTCTGATATTACCCAAATTCTTCCGCTCTATAAAGCCTTGTATGTGATCAAGACCACATGCATCACGACAGCTCACATTCCTGCAGCTCATATGCTCTCCGGGATCACAGTCAAAAGCAGCTCCTATAGACTTCAGTGTAAAGAGGAAAGCCATGCAATAAGGGAGCGTTTGGGAGGCGAAAAGCACCGGAAAGGCCTGACCTCACTTCGGAGTGTTCAAAGTGTTGCCACAGCTGTATCTGGTTGAGCTGAACACAAGTCACATCAGGAGGAGTTAACTGGACCAATGGGGAAGGCTCAACAGAGGAAAGACTCTCTAAACAATGCTGCAGCCTCCTCCTGTACACCGCTGTTATCTCTGGGGAAGGGCTGGGTACCGTCCACAGAAGACGAGCTGGGTGCCGAAACTAAAACAATACACAATACAAATACTACAGCGAGGAAGTATTTGTTGTTCAAGACAAGGGAAATAATCAAAAATTCATTCCCACACGTCTATTTACTAAAGGAAAAATCATTGTATTGAATCCTGAAATTGCAATGAGTCAGACTCAATAATAAATATTCACAAATAATCAACTAAGATTATTTCACATCTGAAAATGGGACACCTGATTGGTTTGTGAAAAATGTGAAGACTTTGATGTTTGGTCATGTTTATGATTTAAACAGAACAGACTGTTACAAGTTACACGTTTTGGTTAGTTTCCCAAGAAGTCTAATTTCACACATGTCTTAGTGTTTGTTTAGGTATGAATGTGATTACAGACTTTTGTGAATGAACTTGACTAGTAATAGTGAGTAAATCATATTTGTCTAAACCACAGTTTGGACATGTCACAACTAGTAATAATAATAAATAATCATAGCATCTGGACAAACACACAGTATTGCTTACTTCCCTTTCCTTTAATCGTTTATTGTTATATCACTTAAAAATGATTTAAAATGGAAAACCATGACAACATAAATTAAATGTGTAATGTTTCTGTCCATAAACTAATAACAGTTATGACATCTACAAGACCTGACAGCACTAGAGCGGTGTAATAAAATGTACTTTGTGTGATTTGGGTGGACCTACTTTTTGTACAAATCAAACAGCTATAATTTCCTCATTCATTCCTGGGTGGAGTCCTTAAACTCGCTGTTGTTCCACCAGTGACCTCTGTTGTAATGAGGCCCAGCTGTTTGAAGAAGATAGTACTGTTTACCCACTGCCCACTGCAGCAGCCCTTTCCGTCCTCCAATCAACTGATAATTCAGTTTGCCTAAGAGCTGACACAGATGCCGATACGCCAGCGCTCAGACCTTTCTAAAGGGTAACCAGAGATAAAGTCTGACCCATAGACCTCAGCAGACTAATACGCCACTGTGGGATTATGAAAATCAGCCTTTGCAAACACAACCATAGCCATGTATTCAAATCACTGAGTCTTACAGTTATACAATATTTAAGTACAACGACAAGCTTTGTGATTTGATGAGTAAATAACATACTAAGCCTTGCTCATGGTGCACATTAAATACTCCCCTGGAAACAAAACAGCTCTAACAGGGCTTTACAATGGAAATGTTTTATCAATGCAACTTAGCTTGAGAATCATGCATACGTGTGTGCACTTTGGCAGAGGCATTAGCACTCCTGCCTCAAAGCAAAAAAGATCAGGAGATGGATCTTTGTGCAGCTGAACATGACCTTTCTTTGCAGTGTATGTGCATCCTTCTTTTGTCTTATTGTAGGTTCTCTTTGGCTCCAACTTTCTTCCACCATCAAGACAGTGTAGGTGAACGTTGGCCACAGAAATCAATATGAGTGTGAATAGTTGCCTGTCAGTGTCTGTCACAAAGTTTTAGTGGAAACTAACTGGAGCATTCTGAAGCCTATAGTAACTAACATATCCTCCACCCCTTGCGACACGTAAACCATAAGAGCAAGAAAATGAATACATATGCATATTGAAAAAGACAGTTTGGTATGTGAGCTTATCAGATGATGATGCAAACCCAAATTAGAAGCAAGCTAGAAGATAGCTATTTTCTGATACTTAAAAGCATTACTAACACAACTCATAACATGGTCTGTTACATAGAACCAAGTGTTAGCAAAGGGCAGGTACTTTAGATGACTGGGATTGGATTTGTCATCTGCGTATCTGCAATTTTATCCAATCCGAAAACTAAAACACACCCATATCTTCAATGGAAAGGCAATCGACTACAGAATTGTACATCACGTGTATTTCTAATACTATGCAACTGTATCGTAATCTGTTCGGAGCTGTTTGTGCCACTGTGGGAATGTGTGCCTGTCTTTTACGGTTGTGGGTGCTGATTACCACAAACAGGCTCAACCACTTGTTGGGTTATGTCCCGAGGAAGCGTCACCTGATGTGCATTGCCACATACTCTCAAAGGTGTCATTGTTGGAGCTGACAGAAAGAGAGGCTTGTACATACAGGCAGCTCCAAGTCTGATACGAGTCTATACCATGAACTGTAATAATATGTGTTGTGTTTGGATGTCGCAAATAAATCATTATCAAAGTATTTTGAAATAAACTGGCAACAGCTTTAGAAGGGTCATCAGAAGTATGTGTACGGGTAGTGTACTGTGTCATTTAATAGTGTTTCAAGGCGGAAGCTGTTTAACATTTAGTCATAGTAAATATTTGAACTTGGTGTTTTCCTTATTTGGCACTGCCTCCAAAAACAGGTGGCTGCATCAGAAAGTGAAAGAAAGTATGGCATATATTGAATGTTTTTGGACAGAAATGCTTTCAGAATGTCATATCTTGCCTATTACTGATACATTAGCTCTGTATTTAGTTAATATACCGTCATGCAGTAATTGGTAATTAACTATAATCAAGCTTTATGTTACAAATTAGGTTATTGGTCACTTAATGAGCAATACACTTGACTCATAAATACACTAATCAACTAACAATTTAGCTCTGTTCGAACATAGTATGTCTTTGTGCAAAGACTGTTAAAGGACGACATTTGCCCTAAGTGCAGTAGTATGTGGTGTGGACAGAAGGAGGGGTGGGGGTTAAGTGGATGCTGCAAACAACCTCTGATGCTGCAGGACAAAACTGTGACCTAATATTCCTCTGCAACTGATACAAAACACACAATGGCACAATGTATTATTTGCTCAAGAGATGGAAGCATGTCAAAATGACCTAATGTATGTCATTCAAAATAAAATAATAAAAATATACTGAAATATAAGAAAGGTTTTCTGGATATTAGTGTAGCAATGGCCCTGCCGAATTAGCCAATGATAATTATTTATATAAGAGTAAAACACGCTAAACCATTGAACAATATCCCTGTTAAATAAAACAATATATGTTGTCTAATTTGGGCATAATAAATGTTTAGGACTCTTGACAAACTTCCACTGATCACTCTGGTGCCACTTACTTATATGTTTGGTCCCATTGGAGCTTGAATTTGGGCAATTACATGTGACATACAATGAATTGTTTGAGCTCAAGCTGTGATAATGATATATGAATTTTGCACATGTTTATCTTTGGACGGTTTATTTGCAAAATGTTTTGTAGCCTTAGAAAACAATGTCTGTGTCACACTTTACCTTTTTGTAGATGTATAATGTCTGGGAAGTTGGCGAGCAGGCCTTGGTACAGCGACAGATTGTCCAGCATATGGAAGAGGTCATATTTAGGTTGCTCTGCGAACATCTCCCCGATGTTCTCATAAGTGCGGCCCGTGTGGGAGATGGCGTTGTTGAGGGCTTCCGAACTATGAGGAGGGTCCAGTGAAAACGCCTGGCTGATGGACTGGAAAGCATTCCCCAAACGCTGGAACTCCTTCCTAAAACCACCCAGATGTTTACGGACCAGCTCTGATGCAACATGAGTGAGCTGCAACACACTGTCGTCCATTTTTCTAGCAAAGGCCTTGAAGGTGTCCACTCGCTCCTCCACATCCTGCAAGTCCTGGTGTTCGTTCGGGATTTGAAGTGTGAGCATAAAATGAGCGCCCACCATTTCATCCTTTTCAGCTCGTCTTTTTCCCAGTTTCCATTGTTTGTCGTCTGCGCACATCAGAAAGTGTTCGAAGCCTTCGTATTGGGACAGTACTGGGTGACTGGTCATGTGATTCATCCATAGTATCAGTCGTCTTTTACGTTTTTCAATAAAGTCTTCCTCAAATCGCCCTGTTGCCTGCTTCTCGGGCAAATGAGGGACAGAAATCACAGTGAACTTGTTCAGAAGCCGGTTATAAAGCCAGTCAAAATGTTTGTAACGTCTATAAACAGGGTGTCCCGTGTGGCTAGGCGTGACACGGTATGATATGTAAGTTTTGATCCCCTTAAATTTGGTCTGTTTTGTTGGGTCTTCAATGGAGCATGTAAAAGGCTGTGGGTTGTCCTTCCAACTAGGCCCTAAAGGTCCCATTTCAATGGTGTACGCCTCTGCTATCTTGGCCATCATGGGAACATCGCCCAACACGAAGGCCTCTACCCCTGAGCGAACAAAACTGGAAAACCGGTTCAAGTTCCTCCCCACCATGCTGCCTTTTCTCGAACTAGAGATGCTGTCCTGTCGCTCCATGTGCGGTTTGGGGCGATAGTGGACATTGGGGTTGTTTGAGCCAGGGCTTTGATGTGCATGTCCATTAGCACCGGGACTCCTCGTGTGGTCGACTTCCCCGACCACAGTGGATCGGTCGTCCCAGTCGTCCCAATCGTCATCGTAGTCATCGTCGTAGTAACTCTGCTGCAAATGTACAGCGGTCGAGTTTGGGGTCGAGGAGAAGTAGGAGGAGGAGTCGTTTCCTAAAGATCCAGCTGGGCTTATGGAGCAGTCTGTCACATTGGAGTTGGAGCGAGTGCGTATAATCTCCACATAGGATGCAGGAAAGAGCCCCCTCTCCCCTCGGCTATTCTCCCCCTGAAACCATCCGTCCACTGAGTTCTCGTCAAAAATAAGCACTTCCTCATTCTCCTTGATGCTGATTTCCTCTTTGTTTTCACTCAGAAATGTATAGATAGCTCTGGCTTTCACTGACATCTTGACTCTGCAGTGGTTTCCCAATCCTCAAATCTAGCATCTATGTTGCTTAGATTGAACTCTTGCTCATTCAGTGCATGATGTATTGGAAAAATCTGACACTAGCTCACTGTAATATTTAAGCTCCTCTCATATTACATAGCAGCTGTTGGATCAGGTGTGCCAAAACAATGCTATGACCTATGTAAAATTGATGATCATAAGCATAAACTGTATCAACTATATGCTATAAAGAAGACATAGACCTACTGTAAGCATTAGCATCCTCAGCCCATGGATAAGCTATTGCCTTAAAACAACAACTTTACGCGTAAAAGCGCTTTACTTCCCTTGTAACAGCCTCTTTCCATTGACATTACGAAAACAACAGGTTGGATAACAAAGCTGGGTGTAGAAAACAGCGCATATAAAAGCAGTCTGTTGTTGTAATCCTTTAAACGAGACCTCAGTTTCGCGTAATTCACTTATGGCACACTTGCTTCTTATTCCGGTGCTTAGAAATTATCCTCGGAGCAAATATTTCCAAGACAAAGTGAGCTGGCGTGGATAAAGGCAGCCCATGAGTAATGCTATCCCAGTGCATTCCCTCAGACTGAAACTTGCTGCGTTTTCCTTGTAAACAGGTCCGTGCGCATCTTCACTCGGTCCCTCCTTGAAAATAAATTCATAAAGGCGAGATCAAAAAACAAAACATTTAAAAGTATCAGCACAAATCCAGGGTCAGGACAGTTTTCTGTGGTTTATTCCTGTGCGAGCTTCAACAAAGTAACTCTTTCCATGACGTGAGGCTTGGACAATTGGAGGCAAGTTCGCCCTTTTTTCATCTGCTTCTTTATATTCTCTGAAAGACACAAGCTGCTTGACGCTGCCTCCAACTGGACAAAATGAGAACAGCAACCTACAGCATCCAAGAGAATACAGAAGTAAAACTACATTCAGTTTTACATTGTCTTAAAAATACATAGACTAGGAAGCAAAAAGACTAGATTAAAGGGTGCTGTAGCACCCCAGTCAGGATCTGAAGGCCTGCCCCCTGTTACTGAAGCACACTCATATTTACTTTTATTGAATTTTATTTACTTTTGCTGGACAGCTAAAACCTGAAAGAGAATGGTAATCACATCACATCTGAAAAAGGTTTACCTATCACGGAAGTCATCTTTTTTTGATGCTGGAATTCTTTAACAGTGAAAGAACTAGTTACATCAAAACTACAAAGATGGCAGGACAAATAAGGACAAAACACATTCTGAACAGAAATTAGGCAGCAAAAAAGTATAAAAGGTGCCAACAGAATTAAAGACATAAAAGCCCCAATCGTTTATACAGTCTTTTAAACCATTAACAATATGTTAAGTATTATTTTTGAACACTAGATGGCGGTCAAACAATCTTGTAACATCTACGCTCTGCGCAAAACCCACGAAGAAGAATCAAATATGGCGCCGTGACGTTCATCAGCATCTGTCTCCCAACACCACGGTATTTATGCTGCATGTTGTAATTATTCCTTTTAAACTTTCCTATGAATTTGATCAATTTCAACACATTTAGAGACACAAACTTTCTGAGATGTTGCTGTTAGCTAATGGCTGTGTTCTCACCATGAGGTAACTTTAGAAGGGTTAGCATTAAAGCTAAAATACTGCTAAAGACTGCTGTTTTAAAAGATTGGCAGTAGCTTTTTAGAGACCAGAACTTTAATGGTTTTAGAAAGTGTGGTCTGAAGAGAGGTTTAGTTACTTTTCTTAAAACTGTAGTAATTATATAATGGGTGAGTAACCATAAGGGCTGAATTAACTTCTCATAATTTTGTGTGCAACCTAATTATAATTAAAATTATAATAATACTACAAATTAACTTGAGTTTCTTGCTGCTTCTGATTATTGAGAATGGACTGATTCACTTCTGTTTAATTTATTTTATTTCTGTTAAACAAGCCATTAAAAACTCCCTCTTATTTTTCTTTTAATTTGTATGACTAATTAAGCAGGCTATTTTAGGTGCATTGAGTAAAGTGTGTTTTGTGTAATCAGAGAGTTACTTCAGTTTAAACACTGAAACTGTAGATGTTTTTAAGTAATTTATAACGGTAGGATTGAGTCTGCATTTCTTGTTAAAACAAATATTGACCCGTTTACCCATTATCTATCTGTAGAGCCCCCATGGACGACCTGACCCAAGCCCTCTCGGCCAGCTTTGCTGTGTCCAAAGAGCCCAACAGCACAGCTGGGCCTCACCCTCGGCTAGCACAGTACAAGAGCAAGTACAGCGTGCTGGAGCAGAGTGAGCGGCGCCGGAGATTCCTCGAACTACAGAAAATGTATTTAAAGTTTATACTTCCATATTTTTCTGCTGGTTTATTTACTGATAAGCCATCACCTTATGCATACTATGCAACCTAGACTTCACTAGATCACTAAAGGTGTGCTGTTGTATCAGGTACTAAGCAGAAGCAGATAATTGAAGTCATGAAGGCTGGTGTGTACTGAACATAGTAGACCAGACCAGTTTCACTAGAGCTGCAGTTTCAAGGATGCTTCGGCCCTTGTCAAAATCACACAAAACTTTACTCTTGCCTCTTTGTATTTACTTAAAATATGCAGCCTACAGACAGGTGCCTTGGAAACCAGACTAGCATTGCTAATCACTTCACCTGCACATGTGATAATCATGTCATTACTGATTGTTGTGAATGAGATTTGTATAAAGAAAATGTAACGTTTGCTTTTCAATCTAAATCTCAGCAAAAGATTAAACTATGTGAATCATGCACGGCGTCTGGCTGATGGGGACTGGACGGGGGCAGACAGCGATGCAGAGGAGGACATCGAGGTCAAGGAGGAGGGCGACAAACCACAAGATGAACCAGAAGAAGAGGGAATGGAGATCGAGAGGAGGAAGCTGCCAAAACATTATGCCAACCAGGTCAGAGTTTGACCCACAGAGACAGATCAATGTATTGTCCTGAACGGCGTTATTCTTTAAGTGACTGCATACTGTTTATGCAGGAAACAAGTTAAAATGATAAATATTGCTGAAAAAAAATACATGCACCCACTTCATTGGATCATGTTGTGTAGTGTATCTTGCCATTACATTCATCATTTTGTCCAGCAGAGGGCGCAAGGTTTTGCATAATTAACAGTTTTGAAGATCTGCATGACATTATGGACATTTACTAGTACAGTTTTTTAAGCACTAATGAGTATTTTTTACATGTATTGTTAATTACATGTATCATTTTTAGCTGATGCTGTCAGAGTGGCTGGTGGATGTGCCGTCAGAGCTGGACACTGATTGGCTGATGGTGGTTTGTCCTGTGGGAAAAAGATCTCTTATTGTTGCTTCAAAGGTAAGAATCTGTCACTTCCTCTTCTTTAATCAAAATTATCTAAAATCAGTATACTTTCAGTGCTGTGTCTGCATTTATGTAGGTCACCAGAGAGTAACAACTGGCAAAAGAAAAAAAGTAGTTTTCTACGGTGTTTACAGCCAGCTTCATTTTGTTTTCACAGTAGATTAGTCTAATGCTTTACAATAATCGACTTTTCCTAGTATTACTCAAAGTAGTTTCTCATTCAGGTCACAGCTAACAAACATCAATTATACACTATCCACTCTCTGGCGCAGTTATAAAGCTGTTTGACTTTACACCTACTTTCAGCTGCTTTATTATTTGAACATTGAGCTCATTCACATTAAATGAAACACAAACCACTGAAATTCAATAAGATGCCACAACCCCTCATAAATGGAAGATTACTTCCTTTAATAAGTAATTGATCAATAAATAAATTAAATCAATAAATGCTATGTGTCGCAAAATGTCAAGAAACTACTCAAACATGGAACAGATGTATTTTGTTGAGCTTTTCTAGCTTTGCCTGTTGCTTGTCGTCAGAGTGGTTTTGCTGCATTGTTTGTTTTTGATTATTTTTCTACAGGGTTCAACTGCAGCGTACACTAAAAGTGGCTACTGTGTGAACCGTTTTCCCTCCCTGCTTCCCGGTGGGAACAGGCACAACTCGGCCATGGGAAAAGGTGGGCCTGTTGTTTTGGATTGTGTGTTTACAAAAGGGTTTATGAAGGAAAGGACAATAAAAAAATGTGCCTTTGTCTCTTTGTTACATAACCCTGGTTAGCTGCATTACATTACTTCAATATATATCAAGATGCAATTGCACCAAAACTGCATCAAGATAGACATTACAGATAAAACATAGCAGATTTTAGGATCTGTTTACAAAGCCAACTTTTCTGCCTCAAGCCCAAGCACAGTAACTACCTTTGTCCAAAAGGATTAGAGCTGAACAATCCACTTCAAATTTCCATGATATTCACATAGGTTTAAAATTTAAAGCTGCAATATTCAGGATTTCCAAATGAATGTTTGTAAACAAAATTGTCCCCTCTCCATTATCATCCTCTCTTTAAGGGCTCATCAGAGAGGAACTGTCTAATCCAGGTTTTATTTTATTTGTGAGAAGATAAACTAGTCAGCATTTTACTGAGAGCCATAAACTTGTTGTCCTGTGTAAACAAAGGAAATTGAAGGACATTTGTGTGGAATAAAAGGAGATTTGTGTGAGGATACTACATTTTTCATAAAAATCTTGTATATTATAGCTTTAACTATAAATCAGCTCCAGTAACTTAAAAAAAACTAAATAGTGCATTTGCCTCAGAGAAACGTGTACAATTTATAAAAAACAATAATGAATGATTATTAAAATTAATAAATTAGCTCTAGGATCTCTCCAACATTCATATTTCTATTTTAAGATAAAACCTTTTATGAATGACTGAGCAAATAATTAAAGGGGGATTGATGCAAAAACACATAAATTCTGACAATACTCTTTTGTAGCTTTTTGGCTTTGTACCTGTAGTTAATAAGTTAATACTTAAAACCATAATCGTGGGGTAAGCAGCTCCATTCTCACTGTGGCCTATTTATTTCCTTGTCTCAGTTGTGTTTCCTGAACTAAATGTTTAAATCCCAAATTGACTCTTGAAACATTAATATTTTATATAATTGACAGAATAATTTAACTTGACCAAACTATGAACAAAGGGTTGTACTTTACATAAGCATGCATTACCCATACACTTTTTAGTTAGAATGTTGTATGTGTGTGTGCCATAGATTACACAATCCTGGACTGCATCTACAGTGAAGTGGACAGAACGTATTACATCTTGGACGTGATGTGCTGGAGAGGACACCCGGTCTACGACTGTCCGGTAAGACTGGCTCCTGATCCTCCAGCCATCCAAGAATGCCTGTCTAATTGCTTAAGTAGCAAAGCCTGGGCTGCAGATGTGCTTTTAGGCCACGTTGACCATGTTTTTGCCTGAAATATCCAAAAGGTTGTTTACACTCCTTGTTTTCTCATCAACAGACAGAGTTCCGGTTTTACTGGCTTCAGTCCAAAGTCCAGGAAACGGATGGGCTATCTGAGATTGCCAAACGAAACCCTGTGAGTGCAGCCTCTATTCTTAACACTTAGATTCATGTGTGCAGTATTTTTAGACAGGGTAATATGTAGTTTCTATTATGGTATATGCTATTTTCTTGTAGGGTTATCTAAAGCGTCTATCTTTACCGTATCTTCAAACTTTGGTGTTTGTCAAAAGCTCAATAAAACTATAGCCATCTTTAATCTAGGGCCAGCATTTTTTTCCTTTTAGTTTCTACGCAAAAACATATAGTATACTATGATTGTGTAGGCTCTGGAAAAAGTTCTGAGATTTAAAAGATATACAAAGGCAAAAAGTGCATGATTATTCATTTGAGAACAGATGTGTAGTATTTGGTACAGCTGTCTTTCAGAACATTTTATACCATGCACATGCTTTAATCTTTATTTTTCTGCAGCTTGTTGAACTAAATCAGGATTAGAATCTGGAGAGTAAACTGGTCATAAGAAAGTCATTTCTCACTTTTGACAAGAAGACAAATTGTGTTTGGATCTAACATTGTGATGATTTGTGTTGTTTGCTCCAACAGTTCCGGTTTGTGAGCCTCCAAAGCACAGACTGTACTGTTGAATCGATTCAGAAAGCTTTGGCAGCGGAGTACAGCTTCAGTGTAAGAACTCTGTGTAATCTCTTTATTTTTTACAGTTTGTTTCGGCGCTGCTGGTGCACACATGTCACGTGTTCTTGTGTGATGGATGACAGGGTTCCTCTTTGTGTTATGCTTCTCAGATGTCCAGGACCTATGGTTATTGGTGGATAGTTAGATGTTAGTCAGATGCATTGACTCAGTTTGAGGATGTGAATCATTTACGACGTCAGCTCATTTCAAACCAAAGGCTTTGTAGAAGGACGTGTGGCAACAAAACATATGGTATCCCTCTGTGAATTCTGCAAACAGTTCTGTTTGATCAGATGAAGATTTAGGTTAATTACTGAAAGTCAAACACCATTTTCACTCAAGGAAACTAGTATTGTCTTCCCTTAGAGCAATGTTCATTGTGTTTATTATTCTTAATTCAATTTAGTTAGTTCACAAGAAAAAAGCTAGGTTTATTTTCACCCTAGAAAGTTTCTTTTCTAACTTCTTTTCTATTAAAATGGAACAAAACTGTAAAAACTAAGCAATGCAATGCAATATGATAAAGAAATCAATACTATAAATTGTGTTTGTGCTTTAACCAGCTTTAATAATTATTGTATATCTGTCCGTGTCCAGGTGGATGGCCTTCTCTTTTATCACAGGCAGACCCACTACACCCCCGGCAGCACCCCTCTTGTGGGCTGGCTCCGTCCTTACATGGTCAGTGACATTCTGGGGATAGAGGTTCCAGTTGGGCCCCTCACCAACAAACCTGAGTACGCCAGCCACCAACTACAGCAGATCCTGGAGCACAAGAAGACATCGACCGAGGTCCGGCCCGCAGACAGTAGTGGGGGCTACGAACTGGAGCACCTATCCACCCCCAGTCAGAATGGCAAGGAGGGGAAGAACTTTTTAAATCAGAAACCAATCAGAGAGGCACAAATGGAGATCTGAGAGTGTGGGGCTGACTGGGTGAAAATTGCTAACCCAATGGTCTTCTTGTGCCTCTTTCAAATGTCTGTGAATTGCTCGGCAGATCAGACCAAACTCTAGCAGCACTCGCAGCACAGATTAGTAGAGCCTTGCCATAAAAATGGAAAATTATGCTTAAAAACACCCATTTGTACCTTTACCATATTGCCAAAACATGGTGACTCTGTGACGATCATTGTGCAGTAATCATATGTGCTACTAATTCCCATGGCAGTCTTTTATCTCAAAGAAACATTGTCAAAGTAGATAAAACTGTCTAAGCTATTTTTGGGTGAGAAAGTGCAGTACAGTAAGTTTGTGGTTAAGTGTCTTTTTCTGCTCTGCACTATTTCCCCAAAGGTTAACAAAACAATTTTCATTCACAGAGTTGTCGTTCCCTTTGTCCTGCTACGTTTTCCATCAGATCAATACTGGCTTTGAATAATACATACTAGAGTTGACCGGTCAAAAAGCTGAGGGATAACAGACTTTTACAATTTATGTTGGATTGCTTAGAACTTTTAAAGTGTGTTACTAAATAAATGTTTTTATGCCTCGATATGTTTATGCAGAGTGGCCTCTAACTTTTGGACAAAGCCAGGTTTACCTTGGCCCTTAAAGTAAGTCCAGCCACTTCTCATCAAGTTTTTTATAGTTTTCTTCTGTGAGCTATTTTTGGCTAATGGCTAAACCTTCAAAAAAAATGCCTCTAACATGTATCCACTGAAATAAAATAAATACAGGCAGATGGCTGGTGAGTTACAGATACATTCACTTCTGTGTTGTTCTGGAGGGCCAATTTGAAACAAGATCAACAATAGAAATTTCTTTGATTGATTTGTGGCTCTACGTTCCTACTGTCACCTATGATAGTGAGATGTGGGTCATGACCGAAAGGAAAATATCTTGGATATGGTGGCTGGGCGCTCCTTTATAGAAAGTGAAGTGTATGGGGAGAAGATGGATGGAAATTTCCATACTGATCAGGAATTAAAATACCTGTTTTATTATATCTTTAATGTAAACTCCAACCTTGAACCTTGAATGTAAACTGCGAGCTAGTTCCAGTAATTGGTACAGGATGATTGATTTTGCTCATACCGGCGCTCATCAGCACAATTCATGAGCATCTCCCCCTCAGTGTCGAGGTTATTCTGGCATTTAACTGTGAAGAGCAGGGTGGAAACTTTTTACAAGAAAAGAGAGTAAATACTTGTGAACCAGGTTTAAGAGTCCAGTCAGTAAAGTATGAAGCTGCATTGCTGGATGCATGTAGCACAAACGGGTGTTGCTTTACTACAACGGAAAAGATTTAGTTGACTTTATGTTCTTTTGTGGTATTACTTTCCGCCCCTACCACCTACACGGAACATTAGCAGGTGAAAATACACTTCACATCAACATCTTCGGTGTTGCAAATAATTCTGGGAAACGTAGGAGTTTACTGACTGAAGTAGTGAGAGGCTCCACTGAGGGAGACTTAACACAAATTGTTATTGCATGACAACTCTTAGAAAGCATAACGGGAAACTTTTGTAAAGGCTTGTCAAGTGTTGATGAGCCATGTGATGATTGGCTTAGCTGAATAATACACTATAGACCGGTTAACAAATGCATTCATTGAGGACAGCCTGCTGTCTTTCACACTGAGTCACATCTAAAGTGAGAGGGTAAAGTCAGCGTTGTGGTTACTGCAAAAATTAGTCAGCAGCACCAATCGCTTTCCAGGAACTGAGCACCTGTCAGTTCACATTAGGGCTTCTTCGGACTGCTCTCATTTTACTTACAGATCATTTACATCATTCAATCTAAATCATCTCTAAACCATTTCTAGAAAACTCTGTTGAACATACTTTAAAACTGCATATCATTTGAGACATGACTCAGATAATTACAGTGAACTGGCTCTATTCATAATGGGGCTGTGTGGACATGAGAAGGTTGAGTTCATTAGGCCTTTATGAAAACCAGGTCACAAGATTTCTAGAAGCAGATTTACTTTTTCTGCAGAAAACGACAAAAGCCCAGCTCCTGGAAGGTTTAGTGGTGGTAAATACAAACACCTATTGTCTTCAAAGGTTTAAAAGTCACCATATTTCATCATTTCTTCATAAACAGAACCAGGGCAGCACAAGACATCGCAGAAGTATTGTTATCGTGAACTGCTTTGAATATTATGGCATTTAACAGACATATATTTTTATGAATAAATACAATTAATGTAATCTCAAGAGAAAGACCTTTATTCTTCTTCTATGGTCCTCCAGACATGTGTTTCTCAAAGGGACCCATATTTTGAGAGAGTACACTGTGACACAATTTCTGGTCTGTTATTTATTTTATAGTAATTTTCGTCATTTTTAACCGACAGTTTTCCCTCTTTTGCTGATTCTTATTCTGTTTGATGCTGTTTTGTCCTTTTTAATTCTAGTTTCATTACTTTTTTATGTCCTTTTCATAATTCTTTGCATAGTCTTATTTGTTTTACTGTCTAATAATGCCCCTGACTATGATCAATCTCCAAAAGCAGATATTTTTCATTAAACACTCATTGAGTTCAAATTGTTTTGCCTCTGGACCCAGTGTTTGAGAACCACAGCTCCAGAGCACTGTGGAGGTGAATGTATCTGAAGCGCTTCTGCTTCTACTGCACCAATTTACTCTCTTAGCCAACTTAACCCGAGTTATTTGGGTAGAGCAACCTTTGGACACTAGACTATTACACATAATATTTTACCCAGACAATTGCTTATGAGTTAATGAAACCTTTGATGGTCTCTAGGAACTTTTAAAAATCAGACTTGGCATTGAGTGGGGGCAGGGCAGGGCTTGGGGTGTACCAATCACAATTGTCCAAATTAGATGGCGTCAGCGGCTTTGACAGGAAGCCCATTGTTTTCCACTCCCTTTCCCCCATTGTCTGTCAAAGCCTGACTTTCTCACGCCTCATTATTTCCAGTTTGTAGTATTTTGGCTTTGGGCAGGTTTTAAAAATACCTAAAGTAATTTCATCTATTTTTACAAACCTGTGTCGGCTAATGTCTCGTGGGCATCGCTTCTGTCTGTACTTGTGCCAATGACATGGATAATAAAACCAAGGTGAACACAGCAACATAATCATTTTGTGGAGATCTGAGTGTGTCCTGTCGGGTGTCTTCTTTTTCTTGTAATGTTGTATGATTCCTGTGTGTCGTGCTGTTCCTGCAGCGCTGCCCTGAGGGAGTATGTCGCTGTGCCAGTTTAATAACTATTTAAAACCATTAATGACAGGCTTGATGCTCACATTTTGTAGCTTTGAAAGGTTAAAAAAGGTTAAGGCTTATATTGTGAGAACATTAATGCTCCACAACTTAAGGTACAGTGCAGGAGCTTAATGAAAAACTAAATTAATCTTCATACAATGGAAATCCCTTTATTTCACAATTGAGCCTCA
Source organism: Rhyacichthys aspro (assembly GCA_036850595.1). Classification (NCBI taxonomy): domain Eukaryota; kingdom Metazoa; phylum Chordata; class Actinopteri; order Gobiiformes; family Rhyacichthyidae; genus Rhyacichthys; species Rhyacichthys aspro. The sequence continues at coordinate 18,610,949 of CM072153.1, forward strand.
CCTGAACAATGTGGAAATGAATGTATCTGTAAAACAACTGCCCTTTGTCTGTGTTTTAGCATTTACTCCTTTGTTTACACGGGAGGGACGTGTACAACTGTCAGCCAATAGCGACGCACAAAAGAAAAGAAAATAAACAAAACTGTATGAGAGGTGATGACAGTTTATTTACAAGCTAGAATAAACCTCCATTTAACCCAGCCAGGTGTATTTACAACACTGTTCCTTTAATGTTTACCAGCTGTCCAATTTCTACAGTAAAATGTTTCAATGTTGAGCTAGTTTTTGTGAAGCTTGCACAATAGCAACATGTTTTGTTTTTTTTACAGTTCTGCTTCAGTTTAATATATGTAACACTGCCATTTTTACCCCAAACTTGTATTATTTTACTTTTGTGCTGTGGTTCAGTCAGTGAGCTTCTCTAATCCCATAGACACAAAGAATACCTATACTCTAAAAAAAATATAACTGCGCTTTCCCTTTTTTGCAATGTTATTTCAGGATACTGGTGAACATTTTTATTATTTTATTAATGCAAGCAAAATGCAGGGTTCACACACTGGGCTTATTTGTTTAGCCTATACTTTTATTGCTACTTGTTGATGACAGAGTATATACAGTAAATACTATTGCAGTGTTATGTACTCATTGGCCTATAGTTTTTACATGTTGTTTGCCAAACTAGAATCTAAACCAATAAAATTTAACAAAATGTTCTGATGCATATTTAATCCCCCCCTCAGGAATTGCTCTTGGGACTTTTTTTTCCCAATTTGTGTGCCCCCATCAACAAAACTGTAGCTCCGCCTCTGTCTAATCCCCCTCATTCGTCCAAAATGACACTCAAAATGGCGATTTTTCTCCTCTCTTTGGTTTCCTATTTTTATGAATGAAGGCGGAGGTCGTGAGCTTGTCTTTCCGTGCTTCACCACCAGGGGGAAGAGCAACCTGTAGAAATGAGATCCTCCTGCCCCTCTCTGTATCTCTCACAACATAAAGGCGACGTTCAGGGCTATAAACCAGAGATTCATGGCATGGAGCAGGCAGCGGGCAGCGCACAGCCTTAGCCCAGTCGTGTGTGTGTGAGCTTAGGTGGCTGATCATGATCTGAGCACAGTGTAGCCTATAATCGAGCTGAAGCAAAGCCTGGCTGCTTCACTGTCCTCTTTTCCCCTTTTCCCTGACTTGTCTTTCGTCTCCTCGGTGAAATCTGACACAACATCCGCGAGCTTTCTTTCTCGTTTCAAGCTAATTTGGCCTCCGTTTTCAACACAGTTACCAGGAACATTGAGCTCACATTGTGGCTGTTCAAATGCTTTTAACTTTGAGCACAAGGGACAACCCCTAAAACCTTTTTTTTTTTTTTTACCCGAGGGACAGACACATCTCCTTCAGCTTCCACTTCATGAAAACGACGCGTCTCGGTAAAAGGTGATATCGGAGACGTGACTGTAACCATGGCAGCTACTTTAACGGCGGAGGAAGAGCAGGTAGGCCCGAGCTTATTTCACACTATTTCCTTTGTCTTTTTAGCCACTAACTCCCCCCTCTCGCTCTACCTGGACGTATTTCAGCCCGTGCGTAATGGTGGGTTTGTTGCGAAATCGTCCCAAACGCAAAACGGAAATGTTGTATCGATTTGTGGCGCATTATTGCTGCTCTCGTTGCATCACTGCCAGCTCGCTTCCTCCTCTTCACAGCGGCAGAACTGAGCTGAAGTGTTGCGAAATAGGCCACGCTTTTCAAAATGTTTTTAAATGTTTTCGGCCACTGTTGTCCATTCCTAGACGCACACCGTGACATTGAGCTGTAGGATGAATGTGGCTGAACATTTGACTCAAAGTAGTCAGTGGAAAGTTATTCGTGTCAGGCTAACAACCTAACAAAACAGTGTGACTGCCTTTTAGTGCGAATTAAAACCCATAATTATGATAGTGGTCATTGTGCTAATTGATATTCTTCCCTTATTCAGATCTTTTGAGCTAAGTTTACTTTAGGTGAAGGTGTTTAATGAGTCTCTATTTGCAAACTTGTCTGTGGTAAAGACCTGTTTCATTCATTAAATTGCTGAATTGGAAATTATTTTGTTGTGATCTACATGTAATGGGTTTATATGCATCAATTATGTTCACATCATCTTTTTTTAACAATATAAACCTGAAACATTTAAAGCACTTACAAAGTACTTAAAAACAGAAAAATGCAAAGGTTTGTCTTGTTGTAGTCAAGACCACACACTCCAACACCAAGAGCAAACTGCATTGAGAGACTGAAACTGATGAAAAAATGAAGAATAATGAGGACAAAGAAACCATTTGTGATCTTGGCTGATTCTGGTTTAAAATCCCACATCTTCTGTCTGAGACAAAATGGAGCAAAAATGAGTCTGACACAAAGTTAAGACCTGTTAAACTGGTCTGAAGACCCATCTCAAGTTTGACAACATGTATTTAGATGGGTTTTATATTTGACATCATAATCTAGAATCAGAGTTAACATGGCATTACTTAGTTAAGATATAAACAATCATTTTGTCGAATTACTTGACAACTTAAACCCTGAATCCCAATACAATTTCACCTTAAAAAATACTCCACTCACTCTCATATTGGCCTGTTTTGTTTTAACACTGCCATCCTACTACAATCTGTCTAATTTTGAGCCAGACTCTCTCTATAGGAGCCCTTAAATTGAGCTGAATAATCAGGCAGCCAGCACAGGACTTCAGTAATGACTTTCCCCAGCTTGAATGACTCCTGTATGTTTCCCTCCTTCCCTCTGCCTCCTCTCATCATCTGGCCCGGCAGAAAGCCTTATCTGGCTACTCCATTTCCTGTGTGAGCCCGGGCCCCCACCAGGGCACCGGACGGACGCCCCTACTACATCCACAGCGGCCTTTGTGGGGGGTGTTTGTGCGGCTCTCAGGAGCATTCAGAGAGTAGTGGAACTTCATTCTGCAGGCAGCTGTTAAAAGCATTTCCACTCGACTCGGGGGAAGGGGGAGTTTATGAGTTAGAGAGTGTGCGTATATCATGTGCTTTAGAAAAAATGCGTGTTGTGTCTACTCCCAGGAAGCAGTGGGGTGAGAGAACGTGGGGAATAGGGAGAGAGTGACGTTATTGACTTCCTGTTTTGGTATTGACTTGTGCCAAATGGGACGCAGTGGAGTGAAACGGTGCCAGCAGCCCTATATTTGTAAATAGATTAGCGTGGCATCTGTAATCAAACGGGCTCGGAAAGGCAGTGCCAAGGGAAGTCATGACTCCCCATAAAAATGATAATGATGAAGTAATCCAATAGGCTTGTCTGGAGGATCAAGGTGCTATCATGACACTGCAGTCTGCCCCCACTGCTTCCCATAAAACCTCAACTCAATGTTCCTGAGCAGAGACAATAATAGCCACCATCATTCAGTATGACTCCCTTTGGCTGGAATGTGGATGCGGGGCACGTCAAAATGGAGACTTTAATGACCAATTCTTGGAAGAATAGATGACGGAGGAAGAGAGGTGTAGCTTCCAATGAGCGTCTATCACAGTCATTATAACCTTAAAGCACTCCTCACCCTATTGTACCAACCCTACTGAACTTTTTATCTGACGTGAGGCCGTTAACGTCTAATACTTGGCCACTTTCCATTGAACTACTGTCAGTGACGTCTTGAATAAAATGACAACGGCTGAAAGATTGGATCTGCTTTGCGCATATTTCTGTTTTAACTCACTAAAAAGGAAAGCTGTGTAAGTTAGTGGAATAGTTTTGCCAGTTCTTTAGCAATAGATCCTAAGCCTGAGCGGAGAATAGTACATTCATATTTATTAGAGTCACTGAGTATGGTTAACTTATGTTGTATATTGTGCAATGACTCGAGGAGAAAACAATGTAGATGAATGTGTGGTACAGTAATATAATCTGAAACAAATCTTTAAAACATTTCATAGCACATGCCACACACTTGGAAGACCCATGTTCAATTACGGCTTCAGTCATTTGCCCTAAGGACGTTCTCCTGTCTCTCAGCCCGTTTCCTGTCTATCCTATCTAATAAAGGCAAAAGGCAAAAAAACCCTAATTTAATTGATTTCCCATCATATACATTCACATTATCATTCGTGACCATTGGGCAATACTGTGGGTCCATATATTTAGATGACTGTATTACACATAAAAACTTTCTTTTTAGATCAAGATGCTGGCCTAATAAGATGCCACTTAAGATGTTTCAATTGGAACTAGCTTTTGTAATTGTTCACCTTGATTTTACAAAGCTACATTATTCAACCAAAAACCACAGCACATTTCTGTTTGGTCAAAAAATTGCTTCAGCATCATAGAGCAGCTTTTTGCAAAATCTTTTTATCACTTGATTTGTTAGTGTTACCCACTGTTTTTATTACGACAAACTACAATAATGTCCTTGTTGAACATCACCGTTTTACATTTTGCCCTATATTAACAGAGCACAGCATTTAGTTAGGAGTAGCATTTAGTTTTACAATGCATTGGAAAAGCACTACTTGCACCAAAAGCTCTTAGTAAAGGCCCAACATCAATATATATCCCTGATGGCAAATTGGATTATGTAATATTTGCTGTTTATTGGACACACAGGAACCCAAGTGTATTAGTCAGTGTTAAAACCGGAACATGATTAAATTGCAAACAAATTAAAAATCCTCATGTTTCAGGCAAAGTAACTGGACTGTAAATCATAAACAAATCTTGATTTAGGACTGGAGCTGGTCAGGTAAATATTTATGCATCCACAGTGAATTGAATAAATCTCAAGTGCACTATCAAGAAAACAAACTTCATCCTCAAATTCCAGTGCTGCGGATATGGTCCTAGTGCAGCAAAACCAAACACGACGGGCTTCTCCGTGAACGGGGGTCACTGCCTGGAGCTGGCAGGCCTTCCTTAAAAGGCAAAGAGAGAAACAGCAGCTGTCTGACTTTTGAAATCTGGGAAACCTGAGTCTACCTGACAGCAGACAGACAGGAAGTTGTCTTTGGCTAGTGCCGGAGGATTAGCGCTTCACACAACAAAGAACAGGTGACCCACATTAGAGGAGCTGGCGGACTGGGTTTTAAAAACGAGTAAAAGGGGTATTTATGAATAGGCGTGTTGTAAGAGACACACAAATGGCAGAAAAGGTGCAGTTCAATCCTTATATAATTAAAGTAGCTCTGTTTTATGAATTAACTTGAAAGACTTCTGAATATCTTTAAAATATGTTATGCCAAATCAGTCAGTGAGTTGTAATACAGAGATGTTAACAGAAGATTAAGAAAGTGCCTTCTTGGGTAGCTCTCTAAACCACTTAGTACCATTAGATGGAGTCATGAGCTACTGCAACGCTCCACAAACAAAAGAGTTTGTCTTCAGTTTTGCCGGTAGCAGCAAGCAGCACTCGTAAAAGGAAGAAATGCAGGAATACAATTTCTTACATTGTTTTTGGTAAATATTTTTGTTACTAGTTGTCAGCAGCAGGGTTACCTCATGTTAGCCTGTTAGCTCAAGAAATGTCAAATAAACACAATAAAACTCAATGATGCCACAACACGGATTAATTATGCAATGGGCCCTTCCTTTGTTGATGCTTTTAAGGTACTCTCTCTACATGACTGTCCATTAAATGATCTATTGAAGTATTTTTGAATGACAAACTACATACAGCAGAGTTAAACAGTGAGTGCATTCTTCCCTCTGAAACCTGTCCAGTCTCATAACCATCACACTTTCACTAAATCCGTTGCACTTTTTCCCCTGAGATTCAACATTGAAACAGCCTCAGCTCTGTCAGGTGCAATCATCGTTCATCCCTTGAATGTTAAGGCACTAAACTGAGCCGAAGCTGCCCGTGAAAGCCGCAGCTTGGTCAGAGACAGTGGCGTCCTGTCTTCGGGCTCGTCAGTGATCGTTTTGTATTCCTAAAGAGCCACGCACTCTCAGGAATTGACTTCCTGTCTCCCGTGCTCACCCCACCGCCGCTGTGTTAGCTTTCATTGCCTCCTCTGTCGCCTTTTGACCATTCACCGGGGGCTCACTCACAGGCGTTTGGGTGTTGTGGTCGGGGGGAGGGCGTCCGAGGCAAAGGGAGGACAGGAAGCTTCAAAAAGCATTAGGTGTTTGTGAGATGATGGAACTGCTTCGTGATAAATACATTCCCTAAAAATGGCAGAACTTTAAATATAAAGTAGGTATGTCCCAGTACTACTTTTTGCAGAATGTATATGTTATTTTAAATACTTTCCAATGCTAAAAACGGATATAAGTACATAATATTTGCGAGCTATTCACATATTTCACTGCCATGATGATGTTTTATATTTAGTTACTTTAAGGGATACTACTTACTATCAGAACATTATTTGGAATATGCTCTAAATTTATTATTATATACAGTGAAATATTCCCAAACAGAGAAAGGAGAAAAGAGTATCAACAGAGGCACAAGAGACTCCAATACTGTGAGTACTGAGCATTGTTATTGGGATCATTTAAACCACAAACAAATCATTGTTTTGGGGATTCAAGCTCGACACATTTTTGGCATTTTTCATAAATGATGGCAAAAGATTTTTACAAAACCCCAAGACAAGAAAGTTTATGTAAAAACTATACTGAGGATGTGTGTAAATGTTGTGTTGTTATTAAAAAAGGCACAGTTTTGAGGGCAGGGTTAAGGGTCAGTGTTGAGGAAGTTGAGTTTATATCCCCTAAAAAAGACCAAATCCTTTTACAAATTTAAACAAGCCCCTCTGTTCCATTGCACACAGTATGAAAACAATATATTTCTTCAACTTGAAACCATTTGCCATTCGCCCTGACACTCAATTGTGCAACACATTCCAGAAAAAGTTGGGATGATTTCATTTTAGTGCTGCTAACGAGGTCAAAGTATTAAATAATGATATGATTGAAACAGAGGATGTAGGTCATTGCCATTGGCTTTGGTCCAAATGAGACGTCCAGGAAAGGCCTTGCCCTGCCAGAAAACAAGCAGCTGAGGAACACTCTGCTGTATCCTTTTCAGTAGAACACAAGTAAAAGATCAATTCAGTTTCTGTGTCCATTTAACGGCTTTAATAGAAGTTGCACTTAGTTCTAGGAAAATGTGATTCTATGGGAATGCGTGAGGAATAGTAAATTAACTTCATATGACTGTAAACTACAGTAAACAAACCCTTAACACTTCCAATTGCTTTGAGAATCAGAAACAGCAGTGTAATTGATGCAGTGTAGCGTAATCCATCATAGCGTCAGGCCTACATTTAGCTCTTTCCACTCTGTTTAATTCCTCGAGGGTTTTTCCTGTGGTCGCAGCCAGATTTCATGAACCTAATTAGCTTCCTCTTTGGACTAAAACATCTGTAGGATGCGTTACCATCAGACTAATTCACTCGAAGGGAAACGTGAGAAGGCACAGATGAGGATTTAGTTTTCCAAATGTTAAGAACTCTTTGTTGCTCTGAATATCACTGCTCCAGAATGCAAATGTTGTATCTCCAAAAAGGCTATTGTTTTCTGCATTATCAAAGTTCACATGCTTTTTCAGTGTCTTCCTTTGGTGAAAAAAATGTGGAGATTAAGGTTTAAGCCAACAGCAGCGATATTAGAGGCTCATTTTGTGTCAGTTGTCTAAAGTTGCAGGTTGTGTCCCTCTGGTGATGCAGATTTCTATTGTACACCTCACTCCCTGTCTGTGAACACCGACAGTAGGCCTACAGGGACATTATGCTGGGTAAAAGTATCATGCTTCTATTTAAAACTGTGTTCCATGAAGACACATAGATGCGCTTCTTCTCTGGCAGTGCTCAGTTTGTCCACTCTGGGTTGTTGTAGAAACTGAAAGTAATCGTCCACTGTGTTGTATAAAGAAGTTTAATTTTCAGCTTAAAATACAGAAATGGAACTGTGTCATTTGTGTGTGTTTTGTTTTGTGTCTAGATTGAAAACACAGCTTTGTGTTTTTTATACATTTTAAACAATATTTATTTGACATGTACCTCAACCTCTGTTTCAACATATAGATTTTATTCTCTCTAAATTCCAAAGAAATTTCTTATGAAAATGGTATAATTGCATGATTCCTGCTGTAGTGTGACCCTTGGCGCCTACATTTAAACTGGAGCATATCATCATACATTTTGCTTTATGTCTTAAGAAAATAAAACTAAGTCTGACAGCGTTGCACAAGTTTCAAAAGTGGTTTGCCTGATCTTTTTGCAACTGGATGACACAAACTCCAGTTTAACCAGATTCCTGTGCTTCACCTGTCGTCCTCATGTGCTCAGTGTCAGTCACAGACATTTAACAGGCCGTTAAATCAAGGCACTCCTTCAGAGAGTGCATCGAGTTTCACTCAGTTTCACTTCCTTCCTGTTTGACCCCTCCAGTACGAGAGAGTACAGTGTTTGTGACCCTGTCTTTGGCTCTGTTTCAGGCCACAAGGCAGTTTCTGGAGGAAATCAACAAGTGGACCAGTCAGCATGGAGTGTCCCCTCTGTCCAAGGATCTGGCCGTCAAGTTCCTCATGGCTCGCAAGTTCGATGTGCTCCGAGCTATCGAGCTTTTCCACAGCTACAGGGTAAGAAGACACAGGCCAAAAGGGGAGCTATATAAAGTATAAATACAACACTAGTGCTTTTGTGGTATGGCAGCCTCTATTAAACGCACTGGACACAAATGCATTTAAGCACTGAACATTTATAGATGCAAAAATCAATATTAAAATGCCTATAAATTAGCTCATAGAGTGGTCAGAAAAATATATTTGAATGTCACAAAGGTTTTACTAGCTTTATCAAAGATCATTCATATATATTCATTTTCATTTTAGATTAGTGCTGCACAATATATGAAGAATGCATAGTCGACACTAACGTGAAAAATATGCAACACAAAACTGCCATTATTGTTCCCACAAGAAAAACGTGAAAAAAAATCTAATGATGAAGATAAGTGCACCATTGCAATATATAAATACAACCTAATCCCCTCTTGAATGTAATAGATTAACTAATCCAGACACAGACACGATGATGCAATCTTTTCTCGTAGACATAAACTTTCTTTTTCCACGTAATACATTAACAAAGAAGTATTTTTAACCGACAGCATATTTACTCTTTAGTCAAGCAAGAAGTGGCGATAAACCTTGAGGCTAGACACACATTTTTCACACTTAAATATCAGTGTGTTTACTTTGAACTCTGAAGTATTATTATTCCTACAGTGAAGTTGTTAAGAAAAGGGTTTAGCTGAGGTAATGAGAGCAGGGAGCATTGCTGTGAATGATGTCCTCGCTTCTGATTTCATTTTAAGCTGTTTGCTCTTGACCCGCGCCCTGTAGCCTACATCCAAAAGAAACTGCCCTTATCTTTGTGTTGAATGCAATTGACTAGGTAATGTTTCCTTATTTACTGATCCATGTATTAAATAACATCTGTGCGTTTCTGTAGAGGACGTTCCTGCAGCTCCTCTCCATTTTCCTTCCTGTTTGTGTGACATGTACATTATTACCACCTCCCATGGGGCAAATGTCAAAGGAGGTCTGAATGCAAAACACATGCAGCAGTATTTATAGCAGTCAGATAAGCTGTATATATTATCGTACGCAGGGACGTGGTGTGCATTAGAGTGATGTAGATTTAACAACATGGCTCTTGACCACATGTTAATAGCAGATGGTGACCTTGATTATTTTACCATTTAACTAGAGAAATGTGGCCTGAAATAAAACCCAAAGGCAATAGTTCATTAGACAACCCAACTCTTGTATTATCCGTTGGTCTGGGTTCACTTGATCTCAAAAGGGACCTAAAAACTCCCTAAAACTTTAAGGCAGTCTATTGGTTTGCTCAAATTAAATGCCTCAAATGTGACTTTGAGCAGGATTAGTCCCCCGCTGCTGTGCCACAGTTCATTTAACTCGCTTTAATGCAACATCCGCACTAGAAAAGAGGCAGGCTCTGAGTAATTTGTCGGAACAAACTCGAGAGGAAAAGTTTCCAATCCCTGTTCAGTGGCAACTAAACAAAGTGGCATTACATTAACGTTTTGGACATTGCATGAGGAACTTGTGCCTGGTCTTTGTATATTCTATGCATTGTTCATAAACTTCTAATTTACAAAAGCAGAAGTGAAGATATGTAATGTACTGTTGTGAACAGTTCACAAAAGGGAATAGAAACTGTTTGATGTTTCTTCAGAAATTTCACCATTTATCTGCATCAGTAGCGTCCAGTGAGCTATGTGTTAATCTATAAGTTATTAGGATTCTGCCACATTTGCAATCTCTAAAATAATGTTTTTCCACCATAATGTGGCTGTATTGAATGAAAAGTAAAAGAATTAGGCAATATCTCTCACAACTCTTCTCACCATCTTTGTTCTTTGTTCCAGTACATGTATGAATACTTGCTGATACTGATTCCTAATCATTCATAATTAATAACATGCCTATCATTTATTGATTTCAGTGCTGTGTTGTTGTCTCAAATGGTTTGTCAAGTTCCTCATTTTAAGGTCTGAGTTGAATCACTCAAAACTCTCTCAGATCTGGCTATAACCAGTTTAAATCTGTTGTGAACCACACCTCCAGTTCTAATCATGTTGAATCCATTCTAAACTGGTTAAAGTCTGCATTAAACCAATTAAAGCCCATCCAAATCTGGTTATAACTAGGTTAAAATCTTCTCAAAACCTGTCAAGGTCCAAATAAATCCACATGAAACCTGCCCAAATCCAGTTTTAAGCAGGTTAACAATGTTTGTAACTGGTTAAAGGCTGAGAATACCCTCTATGTAGTCCTCCAAACATGGCTATGACCAGTTTTTATCAGTTCAAAAGTGCGTAAGTCCACTTTAATGCTCTTTAAACCTGTCCAAATCCAGTTCTAACCAGGTTTAATCCATTTTAAACTGGTTAAAGTCTGTGTAAAAAAAAAAAGCCAGTTTATGCAGCTTTTGACGTCTGAGTAGGGCATAATTTGTAGTTTGTTGTACTATCATCTTTGTTTACAGAAAACTATTTTGAAACTGTGGCATATATTGAGAAAAGGAGGACAGTAAAAGTCATACTGCACTGATTAAAGTATACACCAATATCAGGGAGTCAAATGAGTAGAAGTCCATCAGGCTTAAACACCTGAAAGTCCTGGCAACCCTTCAGACTTTTCTAAGATTAAACCCTGCTTCAAAGATGACACGAGATTTATGAAAAGGTCCACACCATTTATCTTCTTTAATAGACAATATCCATATTTATGAGACTGTGATGCTCCTGTAACCTTCTGCACAGCATCTAAACAAAGCCGAAAGGACACAACAACAGTAACATCAAGGTCCATTGACATTTGCAGCTGGACATAAGTGATTTTTTTAGAATGAAACACCTCGTCACTGACCTCTCCAGCCGCTCATTAATCATTCATTTGACAGTCAGACATTTATTCAGTATTCTGCCTGTCCTTTGTGTCAGGGTCACAGTTGAGCTCGTCCAAGATTAGCATTTTTTTTTTTGTGTCATCAATCATTTTCCTTCTCTTCAACTGGACCTTGACAAAGCTTATTATAGTCAACGGTTTTTGTCCCATGTGTCTTTCACCTTATCAACTTAAAGCAACACTATGAGATTTAGCCTCGAGATTATTCTGATGGCTCTGGAGAACATTCATTTAGAGCCAGACACTGCACTATGTGACTTTTAGCCACTGTAACGACACACAAACAAGTAACAATGATGACAAAGCAGAGTGCAGATTGTGGCTAGTGGCAGGTTGTAGCTTTATAAAAGTTTAAAATTATCAAAGCTGGCGGCATCTTAAAGACAAATTAATGAAAATGCATGTGTAACCAAAATAGGGCTGCTTGATATTTAGAAAACAAGCAATAATGATATGACCTGACATATCTGAATACTTATTGTGAATGATTTAGACTTATTTAGAAAGAAAATATGGCTCTGAACTTCCACTTGTCAAAGCAGGAGCTAAATATATATTAAAGGCTAAACCAGGACTTGAATGTAGAAACAAACCAAGTCTAAACCTGGACTTTTTTCTTTGGATGCATCACAATTTGAGTTAAGATTACTTTAACAGGCAAAGAGTAAATGTGCAGCACATAAAAGACCATAATATTATTGCAATAAAAGTAGTTCTTTGAGACACAGGTATTGTAATTGAAGGTATGGTAATAATTAAAAAAATCGTGATATATTGTAAAGTCCTAAATCAAAATGTTCAGACTCTTCAAAATTGCTTCATAAGTTCGAAACCTTACAGATTCAGGTACTTCCAGTGTGCAGGCCCAACGTTTGATTCATCCTCTCTCACACCTTATTTCCTGTCTATATGCTATCTACTATCAAATAAAGGCAAAAAGGGAGGAAAAAAATGAAATATGCTAGCTTAGACATATTTGCTCAAAACGCATAATATTATTGTACAAACTGCAGTGTTTAAGGATATTGTGTTTTGTGTCTTCAGTTTGATTAAAAGAAAAACCCATGCATTACATATTCTGTCCCCTCCTTCCTCCATCATTGCAACCACAGTCATCAGAGCCTTTTATTAAATATAAAACTCACACTATGACACTGTAAATGGAAATGACACCTCCTATGCTGTCCTTGAGTCTAAAATAAAAAACTCCCGCACAGGCTCTTTTGAGTGGAAAAAAACCTGCAGCGAGGAGGATCCTCTTGGCAGGAGAGTCGGGCGTGTAATGCTATTGTTTATACAAAGGAATTCACCTCAAAGTGTCGGCCCGTTTTAGCCTGACTTCACCTGCTGTGATCTGTTTCAGGAAACACGTCTCAAAGAGGGAATAGTCCGCCTCCAGCCGCACGAGGAGCCCCTGCGCTCGGAGCTGCTCAGTGGAAAGTTCACTGTGTTGGTAAGAAGCCTGGTGTTTATCGTAATGGGTCTTTGTCCAAATGTAAATAATTCCTCTATATTAAGCACACCGTCAAGTTCAACTCAGTTTACATTAAAGTGGCCCCATATCCTTAAATTATGAGGTACAAATAACAATGACTGAACCTCTTCTTCACGTTTTAGAGCATAAACACCTTTAGTTTCCTGGGGTCCATGAAAAAATCCACAATTAAAATGCGTTAATGTCAAAACTACAAAATACAAATGATTGTAGATAACAATCATAGTAACAATACATATGTTAACCAACATAAAAAACATACAATGCATTATACAAATTAGAAGTGATCAAAACTGCTTACCAATATAATTAAAGCTAATTAATTTACTCTATTAGTTTTCTTGACTTCTTAAAAATAAGTTTGAATCTGTCAGAATATCAGAAGTTACTTGATGTGTTTCATACTCATGGGAATTTATTTATTTATTTTTTTAATCAACCATGACTTTGTAGCATATCTATTAAAATGACTTCAGCTTCTGAACCAGAATGAATATCTGCATGAGTTAGACATTTCCAAACATTTTAAGACTTAATGGTGAAACTATAACGAATCCTCCTCTGTTGTAAAAATACTGATTAAAATGGCCACCTGATAGTAAAAACACAACTAATTAACAGAAGAAAAATATTAAATTAAGAAGATTTGAACAAAATATGGGGAAATTACACAAAGTTTGACTGATCTAAGGCAGAGCTCCACATAGGTGATAGTACCATTGTACACCACATACAAGGCCCTAGGTTTTGACCTAGTTAATCTGCTCTGGTGTCAAAACCAACAAATATTAATGTTAAACAGTGATATTTTGACAAAGACAAAGCCTCTCAATATCCACTGATAACATATACCTCTTTGTGAAATTAAGTATGTTGTTGTGGAGAGGCCAACAACAGCAAAAATAATAGATTTATGTACATATAGGTAATTCAAGTTGGTCCTGAGACTTAAAAAGTGTGTAATGTTGAGCAATGATTCACCATTTTGATCTTCCACAATAACCTTTATACAAGTATTGATTTCCCTGTGGTCACTTGTCAGCTCATTTACCACCAACCTCACACATACACCCTGTGCCACTCCTGTGTTTCCCTTCTTCCTTCCCGCTGACGTGCCACAGTGCCATTGATGTTGCACATCCTTTTGTCTGACGTCGGAGTTCTCCAGCCTCGGCTTCATATCCTGTGTGAAGTATTTTTAGCCTCGGAAAGCGAGAGAACACAGGCTTATTTGCTTACAAAGGCGACAATGGTGCAGAAATATCTGTGCAAATATCTCGGTTGAAATGAGGACTGTGCAGTGTTCTTGAGACATAAATGCTCAATACTAATGATGTTTGACTTGAAAAATCTGTTGTGCTCATCAGAGGGGAAAAAGAGCTATAGGAGGCAGCATCATTTTTGACAAGAGTGGCTCCTCCTGCTCAGTTACTGACAGCCTTTTCTGGACGTGTGCCAGAAAGCAGCAGATGAACTTAGGTGCCCCCCTGTGGTCAATGCAATCTTTGTTTTTGACATCTTTCATTAAGGATTAACTTTATTTTTTAGAGCTGCTGAGCTTGCTGTCTGCACACATTCACAAAAGACTCAGTTGTGTAGTAGAAAAAGGGGGCAAATGCTCTGTAAATGTCAGGTTTTTTGCAGTATAGATGCAAGACAAATTTCTGTAAAGAGCTCATTTCCAACTCTAACACATTAAGTTGAATAAAAATAAAAATATTTAATCAACTATTATTATCATCTTCGTATGATGATCTAATTCAATTAATATAAGTTTTAGTTTAACATTTTGGTATATGAAAATATGAATAAATGAAGACAGGTAAATACAACCAGGTGTTTGTAGTTCTCAAAAGCCCAGTGTTCAGATTTTTTTTCTGACTAAAGAGAAACCCAAGTCAGTGGTGCAGAAGAACAACTACATCTTATCTATTTCAGAATGCACGGGACCCTTCAGGAGCCTCTATTGCCTTGTACACGGCCAAACTCCACCATCCGAACAAAACAGGAAACCATGTGGTGCTTCAGGCCCTGTTCTACCTCCTGGACCGGGCCGTCGAGAGGTGACTATTCATTCACACTTTAATCATATCTGTAATAGTCTTTTTTTATTCTTATTATTCTTATAAGAGCCTCAATAAGTAATGTTTTGCACAGCTTTGAGACCCAGAGGAATGGCCTGGTGTTTATTTACGACATGGCAGGCTCCAACTACACAAACTTTGAGCTGGACCTCAGCAAGAAAATTCTAAACTTACTCAAGGTGGGCACTGCTACATTTTTTGTTGGTCAGTTTTATTAAAAGTACGGTAAGTGTTGCACAGTGAGTAGGCAAAGAACTCAACACAAATGTGGTATGAATTTAATTTAAATACTTTAAGAGCAATTGCAGTGTTAGTGCACACCTGCAAGTCAGTCTGAAGAGAGTATTCAGCCATATCTTTGTATAACTATATTTATTGTGTTTAGGAAAATCCTGTAAAGATCTTTTTCTAAATGCTGTGTGTTTCCACCAGGGGGCGTTCCCTGCCAGGCTGAAGAAGGTGCTGATTGTTGGGGCTCCTGTTTGGTTTCGAGTGCCCTACAATCTGCTCAGCCTGTTGCTCAAGGAGAAACTCAGGGAGAGGGTAAGTAAAAAAAAAACAAAAAACTTTTTTTCATCTCTTTTTCAGCTCTAATGGTCCACAACAACATTTAATAAGTGTTGTTTTAGTTTGTGTGGAGCGTTCAACGACTGAGGCAGAGCTGTGACATCGATTGTTGCGTGTGATTTGATTTAGAAGGTCTGTCTAAGCGTTTAACCGCAGCTGCCACGCACATATCTGAGATGTTAATGCATGAATCACCGGCGCTGTCACCCTGCCTCAGATCTCTCCTGGGAATAATTACATTAGCATGGATTTCTTCTGAGAAAGTGAAAGTGCCACCACATGGTTTACAGTAAATGGAGTTTCAAAATAGAATGGTTTATATAAACACTGATAATTATTCACAGACCTGTTTGGGTGGATTTCAGAGTTCTAAGCTGAGGGCATTGGTAACTGCTTAATATTTGGCATTAATTTAACATGAGACTATAATAATGAGTAATAATGATTAGAACAACAACAAAAAAAACATCTCAAACTTGTAGAGATGTGAGATAAATGCTTAATGTCCCTTAGCCTGACACCTTCTCTATCAGTACTAATGTCTGGTATGAACTCTTTTGAACGTATTTTATGTAACACACAACTATTTTCCAGGTTCAAATGGTCAAAATGACTGACCTGCGACAACACCTCCCCAGAGACTGCCTCCCTCAGCATCTCGGCGGGCTGCTGCCTCTGGACGCCTACAGCTGGAACCAGCAGCTCCTGGCGGGTCAAAACGGCAGAGTGGACCCGGTGGACGAGCTCGTGGGTATTCCTCTGGAGGACTCCTCGATTCACGTCCCAGGACCGGAGTCTATGAGGCCGCAGGAGCTGATGACACACCTCGGCAGGCTTCAGCGATCGGGCATCCATCAGGAGTATGAGGAGCTACGAAAAGAGCCGCCACCTGGGACTTTCCATTATTCACAGTCAGTTCACAAACGCATTTTAATAAAGTCTTATGTTAACAAATCAGTTATGGTTTTGGTCAATATTGATTTAAAATCCTCTGTGCCTGATTCCAAGACAAGAAGAAGAGCTTAAGGCTGGTCTCAAGCACTTATTTATGTTTTAACTCTGAGAAAATATAAAAAAAATTGTATTACTCTGTTGTTATAAGTATCGTGTGGTGCTCTTTATTCATAGAGCGGTATACAACCAGGACAAGAATCGCTACGGAGATGTGCTGTGCCTTGATCAGACACGAGTTCGGTTGAAACCCAGAAGAAATGAGGTTGGTGCTTAAACATGTCACAATTAAAACTGCAGTTTACATACCAGGCTGAATTATCTCTAAATACTCTCATAGGCAAAGTTCACTACACCTCAGTTTGATTTTCAACTAAGTGTCCTCCAAATATGAGTACTCACTTATATACAGTCTGTGGCTCTGACATATGCACTTTTATTTTATCCACAGAGATCTGACTACATCAACGCGAGCTACATGGACGGCTACAAACAGAAGAATGCATACATTGGTACTCAAGGTAACACAAAATATAAAAAAAAAGTTACCTTAGGCTGCTCTCACACTGTCAAGATTAGATTATTTTGTAAGTTAACTGGAGAGTAAAGAATAATAGTCTTGTAGAGTTTTTTTTTTGTGTACCTCATTAAGCTACTATACTATCTAATTAACTGGCCATGCTCCATTACATTTGACTTTCCTGAGTGCACTAAAACTAATTAGATTTTGTTTACATGGCTGTCTTACTGTTTAGGGCCATTGGAAAGGACCTATGGGGATTTCTGGAGAATGGTGTGGGAACAAAATGTCCTTGTTATTGTCATGACGACCAGGTAACTCTTATACCTTTCAGATTAGTGAGTGTAAAATAATGCGAGTGTATTAGTAGTGCAACTCCAATTTACAAGATGTATCCTGACTTTGTGCTGCAGGACAGAGGAGGGTAATCGAAGGAAGTGTGGACAGTACTGGCCTCTGGATGAAGGAGGACAGGAGGTCTATGGTCATATAGCTGTAGTGAACCAGAGAGTGGACCACCACCCACACTACAACCACACCACCCTTGAACTTCACAACACTGAGGTAACACCACAAAAACACTTCAGTATTTGGATATCCAATCGCTGTGCTCATATATACTTTATTTTGTATAAACAGTAGGTTTGTTGATCCATTCTTGTATTTTAATTGTCTTTATTAAAAACACTACAAATGTGCATTGTACAAAGAGGGCTTACTTTGGATTAGAGTCTGAGCTAAAAATAAAACAAATGTCAACAACCTGTGATAAGGAGAAGCTTTAGCAAATAAATGAATCTAGATACTTTACTGACCTTTAAAAATGGCAATCTGCAAGTCTAATATTACATAATATGCTGTCAGCATTTCCTGCAGTAGTTTCTGAGGTAAACGATGACAGCTCAAAGGAAAGAAATAAGTAGGTAGTGGACAGCCTGCCAAAGAACCTGGCTATTACTCCTGAATGGTCTTTAACTGGCTGCAAAGAGTGCACTTACTGATGTATGCCGTTATATATAAAGGATATAACCTCTTTATAGGTTGTGCTATCTGCAGTAACAGAATAAGATGAAATCAATGGAGCTTTATGTGCAATACTATTTATTATCTACTTATAAGAATAATGTGCAACATTATGAGACATTTTCTCCCATTTTACTCTAATTTGGAGAGTGTATGGTTAAAAACTGCTTGTGTGGGTTGGTAGGTGTGAAATACAAGTGTAATCAATCATATTTAGTTTCACACTTTTGATGCCTTCCTTGGACTGTAACCTGAGTTTTCTTGTATAATGTGTTCTTCTCATTTGCAGACTTGTGAGCAGAGACAAGTGAGCCACTTCCAGTACCTCAGCTGGCCTGATTACGGTGTTCCCACCTCAGCAGTGACTCTGATTGACTTCCTGGGAGCTGTGAAAAAACAACAGAAGAAAATGGTGAAAGCCCTGGGACTACAGTGGACGGGCCACCCACTTGGACCCCCGATGGTGGTCCACTGCAGTGCGGGGATCGGAAGAACAGGTGGGACGATATGTCAGGAGTAATTGTGATTTTTGAAGTAGACCTTGACATGTTACTGTATTCACTTTATTAAATTATATTTACTACTATTTTAGTAATGAGCACTAGTTGCTGCTGAGAAACAGTGTAAAGACCAACTTAAACATCAAACAAACCTTAACTATTGTATATCCGTTCAGATTTACCTCATGTGGGTTTTTAATAGTGTATTATGATTTGTATAATGCTGTCCGCCTCAATGTGAAATAATATTCTGTTAAAAAGCTCAATCACAAAGAATAGATACTAATTCAATTTAGACAGAACTTTGGTTGGTCTTTTAAACATGCAACTTAAATGTACACCTGGTAGAGAGCATACTACATGTTGGGTATTACTGCTCAAGGACCATTTAAATGCCAACAAAAATGTGCATTTTTACCTAGTAGACTGTCTCTGAGCTGCTGGATAGTGCTCATTTTAGAAGATTCACTCAGCTACAGCTTATAAACAAACCCAGACTAAGATCTGAATGCACATTGTGTTGCAGGTACCTTCTGTGCCCTGGACATCTGTCTGTCTCAGCTGCAGGACGTCGGCTCACTAAATGTGCACCAGACGGTGAAGCGCATGAGGACCCAGAGAGCCTTCAGCATTCAGACCCCAGACCAGTACTACTTCTGTTATAATGCCATTTTGGAGCACGCTCAAAGGCAGGGCTTACTCCCGGCCAATCAGTGAGCTTCAGACTCCCAAAACCAAGTGAAACCACTGTCCCTACAAAATGTTGTGTGACCAAGTAGTGAGTCTAGGAAAGTAACTCTTTCTTGCAGTTATTGCCACTCTTCAATGGTGAGAAAAAAAACAAAGACAGAGAAGAAGAGTGTGAACACAATGCTTCATTTTGCTGAACATATCTTAGATAATATTTTGAGGGAGAGAACAAACTGCTCAAACGCAGTTAAGTGGTTTGTGTCTAAGCACACTGGGTGACAAAATCAAGCTTAATGTTATTTTTTATATTTATTTGTTTATTAATGAGAAAAGTCTACACCAAAATGAAAGACACCATTAGTCTCCTCTTTGCCATACCTCCTTTATTCATCATATATAGGTAAACAGTTAAACACATCTATTCACTCTAACTGCTGTAGTGTTTACTATCCAAACATCTGCCGCTTTGGCCTAATTACTTCCTGTATCTATACAGAATATTGCATGCATAAAGTAAGCACAAACTAGATGAAACTGTCAGGGCTATTCTACCGTATTGTCTTTGGTAAACATTTCCTGGAGAGTTACTGACTTTGAAGGAGAGTACACCGGTGATCTTTCATATTGGGAGGTAGATTTATAAAACAAGTGCACAATTTTTAATCCCATATGGAGCTTGATCGCCATCGTCTTGTCACAGTGATAAGGTTGTTTTTACACCTCTTTTGTCCAGTTGGTAGTTCATCGCTGTCTGATTCTGGCACACAGAGAAGGAGGTACGAGCCAATTCTGTTTTGTCTCAGTGCCACGCCGAATACAAATGGGCGAAGCTGCCAACAAACTTTTAAAAAGCTGCAAAAATATATTTCTTTGAAAATTGCCAAGATGTCTGCATAGTCAAATGTTGAATTTTCTTTGTTCCTTAAAGGGATTGTCCAGTATCTTGTAAAAGAGGCTCTATGAAATAACGGATATATAATTTAGTTCCTACAGTAATTGTCAGCACAAAATAAAAAAATCACTGGCCTTAATTAGTAGCCATTTATACACCAACAGGGCTTGTAAAACTTCAATAATTACTGTGCAAGTGCAAGTCTGTGGTACATCACAATATGCATTTTTTTCATCATAGGACTTTTTATTATGTTCATCATTTATTCAACCCCAAAACTAAGCACTCCCCAGCATCAAACACCTCAGTGTAGCCGTCTGATTCAAAATCTGAGCTATTTCTCAGCAACATACATTGTGAAAATATCCTATGTACCACATGGTTAAATGGACATTGAAGATTTCAAATGTTAAGTGTTAAAAGTAAATTACATTTTTTCACAGGCCCCAGCATTTAAAGCCAAGTCTCTGTGGCGTACTGGGAGCATGTTGTATCTACTGCAGGGAATAAATATGCTTATACTTTTACAAAATGCTGAGCTCTCCCTTTAACGTCACTAAATGTCAGTAACCAGAGATGAAGCACATCCAAAACTGTTACCCATGTTAATTGTGAACTTGTGACTTTTTGTTTTTTTATAAATGCATACATTGAAACCTCCCATTTTACAGTCTGTTAATTGCAGTTGAAGGTTATCCACTTCTGTATTTACAGGCAGTACCATTGTGCTTTAGAAACAGAGAATGTATTGCTCAGCCTCTCACTCAAACCACATTTTTAGAGCTGCCATGAATACGCCATTGAAGAAGTGTACGTCTGTAAGTCATCATTTAAGACCTCATGAGTAGTGCAATATTTTTTCCTTTTTTTTCACAAATTGTTTTTTTGCACTTTCAAAGATTCCCTATGTGCTCTGAGATTTTGTCAAAAAGAGTGCAAAATACAAAACTTATAGGTAAATTTGTAGTTCTTTGTGCGATGCTGGAGTAACTTGATCATTAAATTTAGTCGTGCATAAATATCTATAGATCTTTTAGACATTTGAGAATTACTGTAATGTCTGCATAGAGCTTTATTGGGACAAATCCAGAGGATTTTACAGGGAAATTAAAAGATCAGAAAAGCTATACCCTATAAAGTCCTTCTTGGGCACTTTCAGATATAGATCTATAATATTTTCTGTAAAAATGTGTTCAGAGACTGTGGTTGTAACCCGTGCTTTCATCTGGTTCCATTATCTTGCCATTAATCAAGACGACATGTACAGTGTCAGTGTTTGCATTATGTTGTTGCTGGGTTGAAAAAATGTTCTATACTACAAAATTCATATTGAATTTGCTTGTAGTGAAGCCTTTTTACATCTGCCATTGTCATGCACTCTGATAACATTATTTTGTCCATTTAACGATGGATGTAAATTGCCCTATTTTATTTTTCTATGGTATTCAACAACGGTTTCTTAAATTTACACAAGCTATACAGTTATTTACATTAATTTTATATTTGTTCTATTATAACCTATTACTTTATCATTCATTCATGACTATTGAATCAAGCTATACTCTATTAAATACAAACTATGTGAAAGTGAACGTGTGTGGATTTTGTTTTTGTAAAAAAAAACGTGCAGCAATCAAACAATAGTCAATAGCAGTGAACAGTTTATGCTTTTCTTAATGACAGTCCTTCATGCCAGGACTTTCTGATTATCGAAGACATGTAGTTAAAGTTGTAGTGTGTGGTATTAGGTGGCAATTTTAAAACCTCTCACTCCTTTTTTACAGTCTGTAAGCACTTACTGTAACCCTTAATTAATCCTATTTTTGAACAAACCCAATGAAAATAGTTCACTTGAGAAATTTGGAAACAAAATTAATTTAGTACTTAACTGTCCTTCTAAATAGTCACTGTAAAGCATGCATAGACCTCAGGTCAGCTTATGTGAGTGAATCTCTCTTATTTCTGGTGAATGTATGACTGGTACAAAAGCACACCTAACATTAAACTCATATGGTAGCATAGTTTTTAAATGTGGATCATATAGTCATCCAAAGTCAGTGCAGAATTTTCAAATCTTTGTTTATTATGAATTTCAGGGGCTTTATTAGATGTGTAATAATAAGGCAATGGGATAGTTTAAATCTGATAATACAGTGACATATTACTGAGAATTTTGAATAAATGCACCCAAGTCTACTCCAACCCACTGCACTTAGATTTACAACTGCAACAGAGGCAACAGCATATCTGGCAACAACAAGGTGGCCATGTTCAAATTCATTTAAATCACATTTCTTTCTTGGGATAGGCTCTAGCTGTCCCCAAAACTGAAAAGAGCAATAGGTAAAAGTATTTTTTGCCACTCTCCAAAATACTGGTACTAACTGGAGTTGGATGCACTCTTGTGACCGACCTAGCTACAAGATCTTACCTTACTGATTTTATATTCCTTCAAAATGTGAGTGACCACAGCCCCATTCCCAAATGCAATGACAGAGTAAGAATCCACTAATATATGTGATGTAATAGTAGCCTTTATATGATGATTTCAGTGACACTAAAAATGATCGTAGAGCAAAAAGAAGGCCTGATTGCAGTTTTGAACATAACAAACCAACAGTGTTGGGTTGACGCTTCCTGGGTTTTAGCGGGTGATATTCAAAGTAAAATGACGCGTCCTGGAGTCTGCGCCAATGCCAGCGGAGGGGGGCGTCTCCAACTATTTTGTTACAAACACGAATCCGGAGTAAGGAGTCTTTTTCCTGGGTATGTAACAGCTGTTTAAACTAAATAATCTTATCACTAATGTTGCGTTTGCAAGCGATCGGCGTCCATTTTGAGTAAACATGGTTTCTGTAGTGTCCGGTGCCTTAAATGAATTGAGGGAGGCTTTTTAATGTCGTAAACAGCACCTGAGTGGCTCCAACACTACGCGTTGGGAGCGAAATTTGCAGTATGTCCTTTTCACGGTTTTAAATGGGGCTGTGACGGTACAATGCGCAGCATCCCGCTTTCTGGAAGTGAAAACATTTGCTCTGCAGCCTTGTGCTTGTGTGAACAGTGAGCATGTAACGCGGGTTTGCTAATGGGTCGGTAGGGGGAGGGAGTTGTTGTGGTGAGAGACAGGTTAGACATTTTACCCCCTTGCTATTGAAGTAAACAAAGAATATGGGCTGTTAAACGCACATGTGTCTTTTTTAGTGGTGATACGTGGCTATGTGGATGTGTTTTGAGGTCGTGGAGGTTGGCGTGGCTCCGCTGTGCCTCTGCGTCCACACAGTTCCCGTTCCGTTTGACTTTGGCATTGTTTAGTAAGGGCAACTGGATCACCTCTTTGCCGCTCGAAAAGATGCAGTTTTAGCCCCTTAAGCCCCATTTCTTTGTCATCACAAAGCGACACGTAAAAGCTAGTACGTTTTAAAGCTTTGAACCGTTTTGTTTGATTGTACGGAGACGTAGAGCCCCGCGTCGAGCGAAGAGAGCAGTTGGTGCTAGCTCCTCCTCGCCGTTTGTCCGGAGCAGTGGGCTTTCCTCTGCGTGCACTGCGTTGTCTCGTGCTTTTGCACTAAAGTCGGCTTAAAGATGTCAAACATGCTCATTTTGGCGATCTTTTAAGACGTGACAGCGGCATCAAGTGTTACTAGAGCTGGTTTGCCGCTTTGAAAGGAGGGAAAGCCGTCGAGGAAGCGGAGAGAAGTGTGTTTGCGTGCGTCGCAGCCCACAGTCGCTGCTGAGTCCTGTGCCTGGCTCTGAGGAGGAATCCCGGGCTGCCGCTGGTGCAGCTCCGCCTGTCGTGGGCGAGGGTTTATTTTAGAAGTTCCACCTTTTCTGGATTTGTAATGAACATTTTGTGAAATGATTGGCTGTGATGTCTTTAAAGGGGCGGGGCAAACGCGTAAAGACGGAGAAGCTTACAGTCACGTGTCACCAAACTCCAGGAAGTAGGCTGCATAGAGAGATTGCAGAGATGTAGGAATGTGGTAGGTTATTTATTTTTGATTATGATGTAATGTTACTCAAAAGTCAAATGGCCATTGTAATAAAACACTGCACACGAGCCTCCAGTGGCAGAGTCTGTGAGCCAAGAACTTTTGGTCATGAGAAGACTGTTGTCAATAAAGCCTTTTGCATTTGGTCCCAATAAATTAAAAAGAGCAGTACTTTGCATTGTGTTATAATAAATGCCAAAGGCATAATATGCATGATTTTTTTTCATCTTTTGTAAAATAAGTTGGCTCCATGGCCTCTTCCCTGTTCCCAACAAGCATGTCAGGCTCGGATCAGTATGGAACAATTTAGAAGGAAAGGAAAAACAATGTTTTCATAGATAACGTGAACTCATATTTCTTGGTCTAAAGCAGTGGTGGTTCTCAACTGATCTTATCTTAGGACTCATTTTATTATTAATTTAGTTGCAACCAGGTTTTCACAAAACCAAGCAGTTACGTTTGATAAATAAACGAAAAGCAATTATATTATACATTGGTCAAAATACAAGTCTAATAATACAGCTTAATATTTAAACCACTACACACTGTGCAACCCACTGACAACATGCCTGCAATGATCCACTGTGTGATGTGTCCCTTAATTTTTTTATTGAAAACCTTGCACATAATGCCTTTAATCAATCTTCCTACCTGTCCAGTGGCTTTTACTTATTTCCAGACTCTTTTAAACTCATATATTACATTACAGTAATTGAAGAACAGGGCATGGACGAGGGATGCGAGGATAAAAACATTTTGATGGTGCAGTTTTTGGAAGCCTAGCTGCACAGTGTACAAAGGTTTCAAAAAAGTATCCTTTTCTTCTTGCTGAAATAAAGTAAAATGTACTGATATCAAAGGTCACAAATTATAAACTTCTTTATACCTTGAGGCTGTGATGTTAATGTGGCCGCGTGCAACGCATTCTTTCTAACACTTTAGGCTATGTAATGTCAACCAAAGAAAAAAATAAGTTTCGTTTGCGGGCAAGCTGGGTATACCTCATTCTGACTAAAATAGGAAAGACAAATACACTGTACGCATGTTCGGTCCATATTGGAATAAAGCACTTTTACTTTTGTGTTATTACAGTCATCAGAGAGCTTATGATACATGTCAAAGTAGCATGTAACAACCTGAAATAAATACTAATAGTACATATAGGTTTGGTGTAGGTTTAGACCATGCACTCAGGAAACACTGAAGGCACAAAGCCATGTGTATACTAATCATCGCACATGGCTATAAAAATAATAAGTCAAAAATTAATGTATGAATGGCTATGACAACCCGTATTGTATCGTGGGTCTGTATCTACGGTAAATGCATTATGAAACCAGCCATACTCACTAAGGCATTGTCGCGCTTCAAGTCAAAATGGGTGTGCGGGGCAACTGTAAGCTTACTGATTAATTGACAGCTACGTTTACCAACCAGGATCATCCCTCCCCGCCTTTCAAGTTAAACTGACCAATAAGATTGAAGGAGGGGCGGGGTCTGGTATGGAGGCCACGCCCCTACAGCTAACCGAACGGAGATTGTTTTCCTCTGTCGGGAGAGATCTTCACTTTACAGCCACAGCTTGAAATGTATATTTTAAAAATTACACGACTCTTATAAGTTTTTTGAACCCACATCGCTGTTTTCTTTTTTGGCATCCATCTACATAACGGATTAATATAAATTCTTCATCTACGAACTTGAGTTTTTGCCATTTAGGAGAGGGGTGAGTTCAGCAGGATTCATTGAGTAAGCTAATACATCTAACGACCTATCTATCATTAGCATCCGATAAATTAACTTAATATGCCGTCAGTAATAACTTTCCAACCAGTCCTGTGTATCTTCGCATGAAATGAGCTCACACACATTAATATCAATGTATGCAGATCGCCTGTTCAGCCACAGCGCTAGCTGTTAGCTGCATGTGCTTCGATGCTAACCCCGGACAGTGCTGTTGTTTACATTAGCTAGCACCTAGCTGGCAGCCTACTGCCGCTACTGACAGAACTAGTTATAGGTCAAGTTGGAAAAATGATTACTTTGAGAATCAATGGTTTGTGTTTGGAAGGCACATGCCCAACAAGGCTCCTACTTTTCTTCTTCCTTACTTAAACAAAACGGAGTATAATTTGTTACATGTTCGCCACAGCTCAGTGCCACGCTAAATGGCGGGCGGGGAAGCGCTACGTTTACTCGAGGTCGAAGCTTGTGCTGCTAGGCCCTAGTGGGAATGTAACAACCAACACTCGACTAAAGGCGTTTAAAATCCATTATATGTAGTTAGATTTAATCGTATGCCATTTAAACCAACTAAACAAGCGTGTCTCTTAAAACGACACCATGATTTCTTTGGTTGTGGCAGTTTTGAGCGAGCATGTGTCATTCGTACATAGCGTCACAGTCGCAAGCCAAATACTGGCCATTACTTTGGGATTTCAGGATTTATTAGAGTCATATTGCTTGACATGATGTGTTAGGATCTCCTCTACCTTTTCGTGTCGTTAAAGCCATTCATTTAGTGGCCCAGAAGTCGCTGCTGCCGTGAGGAAGTTGTGAATGGCAAAGCGAGCCACACACAGCACCTGTTTGTTGAGATGGTGACGTAAGGTTGCTATAGATTTCATTGGCTGCTACTCTCGCGTTCAAGCCACTTCTGTACTCAGCTGTGTGGGAGCTTTCCTGTGGAAATATGCATATTGTCATTATTTTTGTTCATATTTTAACTTAAAAAATACTGGATGTTTGGTTTGAAGTTATGCTTTGCCGAAATATTGATTTTTTGGAAATCGGTGCAGCTTCAAAATGTTATTTCTACAACTTTTTTTTTTTTTTACAGTTTATTAAAATATGAAATGGGGTTATATGTGGAGAGATATTTATAAAATTAGTTTAACTATGAATAACAACATTTCAAATAAACTAATTATGTGGTAATCATAAAGTCTTTATTGCATTTTAGAGTGAACAAAATCCATGCCCAAATTACACTAAAAGTAAATGATGTTTTTTCTTTTGCTTTAGGTCTGACAGTTCTCACGAGTATGAGTTCATAATGAAGAGGCGATTGGAGGATCAGGAAACGGTATTTGCGTCCCAGCAGAGGCGCCTTGCTGGTAACGCTGAGGCTTTCCAGCATCGCGTCCTTGCCCCTGCTCCCCCCACTCCAGCTGTTTATGAAGCTGTGTCGGACAACATGCAGCCCACAGCCGGCGTCCAGTACTCCGTCCCTCAAGGATACCAGGTACACACGCGTATCAGTCGGGTTTGATAAAATGCTTACAATATACAACACAATATAGAGCCAGAGTTTGATCTTTGATTTGGTCACATCACAACAAGTCTCCATCTGACCGTCTGATTATTTGACATTTAAAGCTTGAATGTCATGCAGTTCAAGCAGTCTCTGGAGATATGAGTTGTGCAAGCCTACAGTGGCTCTGAGTTGCTAATGAATAACCATCTCAACTTTCTTTATCACTCAAGTTAAAAACAAGACAGACAGAATTAAAAAAAAAATAGGTGGGAGTAAAGTCAACTGGAGGAAATGTAGTATGAAACAGGAATAGCTTATATAATATGCATTACAGTAAAGTATAAATTATAAGTGCATATGCAATTAAATAAAGATTGCAAGTTTGCTTATGGTCAGTACTGTCAGAAGTCCTGTACTATTACAAAAGGTGCTCTTTTATTTAATTCATATGAAACTTTACAGAACTGTATTTCTGCAGTCTATTTCTTTTGCCTTTGTTTATATGTGTCTTTGCTTCACAGGTTCCTGCAGTAGCTCAGAACAGTGGGGGACATGGACATGCTCCCAGTCCAGCTGTTCACAGTGGGTCACACCACCACAGCCCTGCAGTCCAGTCTCATGGACCATCAGTGATGTCGGGACATGGCCATTCAACTGCTCCTCAAGCCTCTGTGCAGGGCCAGCAGCAGTTTCAGAGGCTCAAGGTTAGTCTGACAAGGGTAGATAGCAGATCTATGGAAATCCATTACATTTGAGATGCTATTAGAAGGTATATTGCTTTAAAGGTATTAGGGAACTGATTTGTTTGTATTTATATACCGACATTAACAGAGGATACAACATCTGTTTGGTTGATGATTAGTGAACCAGAGGAAAAGAATGACAGCGAAATTAAACCCTTTCTTTTTCCCTAAGGTGGAAGATGCTTTGTCTTACTTGGACCAAGTGAAACTGCAGTTTGGCAACCAGCCTCAGGTCTACAATGACTTTCTGGACATAATGAAAGAGTTCAAGTCTCAAAGGTATAGTGTTATTCACAACATTTCTCACTGCACAGACTTGCAGCTTTCTTCATTCATGTAAAGCGTCAGTCAGTATTTACCTTTGACTTCACAATGAGTCTCATATTCCAAAGAACTTATAAGATTTGCAGCTTTAAACCAGGTTTTAAAACTGTGGTTCCAAATGAAAGAAGCCTTTTGGATGAACTCCAGATGCCTACTTCTAAACTACTGTGCATTAATATGCTTTGACCTGCATAAAAGAGAAACTTGACAAATTCAAACTAGGTGATACAAAAATGGCAATAAGATACAAGGGAGTGTGATAGACTGTAGACATTGATCCAGTTTCCTTTATTGTGCTGTTGTCCTATCAAAATGCCACACCACATATTTTGTAACACAAGTCAAGTTTCTTTGGCATCTCTTTTATACTATTATTAATAATATTTTATTTAAGTCACATTATCGTTTACTGCACTGTTACTATATACACTGTTATACAATTTATCACAAAATATTTGTTCAAACAATATGGCTTCTCTGTTACTAAATTTAAATGTGCTATTGTGGCAATTAAACACAATTATTGTTTATTTTGTCCATTTTCAGTATTGACACCCCGGGGGTCATCAGCAGAGTGTCACAGCTCTTCAAAGGTCACCCTGACCTCATCATGGGCTTCAACACTTTCCTGCCGCCGGGTTACAAGATTGAAGTCCAGACCAATGACCTGGTTAATGTGACCACACCTGGTCAGATCCACCACATCACACCACATGGCATTTCAGTTCAGAACATCCCCATCGCTGGAGCAGCCTCCCAACACCAAGCCCAGCACACGTCTGCTGCTACCACCAGTGCTCCACCCATCCTCAGTCAGCCGACCCCTGCCAAGATGAGCAAGGTGAGCACTGGCTCAGAAATGATGCTCTACGTTTGGATGTGATTTCAGAGATTGTAAAAGCATGTTTTATGGAAATGTTTACAAAAATGATCAAAGAAGTTTCTAGTTGTTGTTGTTTAGTGATGTTAAGTACCTTCAGATGACTTTTTGTGAGCTAGTAAATAAAGACAAACAGATTCATTTTGTTTATTGCATATTAATGTAAACATTTCAGAACTGAGCAGTATTTATATTAATTTGGTCTCTTTGAATGAGGTCTGGAAACACTTTTTCCAAGAAGCAAACATCTGAACCAACAGCTGTTTCTGCTTTTGTCTTCTGGTTCTTGCTTTGCTGATCGAATTTCACTGAACATGGCCAGCAGATAAAAAAATTGAAACTCAAGAATCCAGTGGATTATGTAACTTCCTCTAGTATTGCTATTAATGTGATTTTATTTTCTAAGTGGAAAAAGGATGTGCAATATTTAAGAATTTGATACAAGGAAAGCAGCTACTTATATTCAGTACACGAAGCAGCAGCTAAAATAGTATGTGTATTTAACTTTCATAGCCTCTTCAGCCTCAAGTGATGACACCAAGCAGTCAGAGCAATCCGTCCATCCCTGCCTACACCTCTCCCCGCTCCCCGCCCATGCAGCTGCACCCACCACTGAGCGGGACCCCCACCGGCCCACCCTTGCAGAACAACCAGCCCGTGGAGTTCAACCATGCCATTAACTACGTCAACAAGATCAAGAACCGCTTCCAGGGTCAGCCTGACATCTACAAATCCTTCCTGGAGATCCTTCACACTTACCAGGTCAGTGGCCCTCACAAACTTTTATTCCAATACAATATAAAGTGGCTTTTAGCACTGTATTTACAAAAATCTGTTGCTCCCCTCCACAGAAGGAGCAGCGTAATGCCAAGGAGGCGGGTGGGAACTACACTCCAGCTTTAACAGAGCAGGAGGTGTACGCTCAAGTGGCCAGGCTCTTCAAAAACCAAGAGGACCTGTTGTCAGAGTTTGGACAATTTCTTCCTGATGCCAACAGTTCGGTGGTAAGATGCACTGATACAAACAGAACTTCTTTCACCTCCCAGACTTAGCTTGCAAGAATAAGTGTGTAAGTTGATTTGATATTTTGCACATAATGCTAATTATGTACTGTATGCGTTTTCTCAACAGCTTCTCAACAAAACCACTGCTGAAAAGGCTGATTCTGTGCGAAATGATCATGGAGGCACTGCCAAAAAGTTGCAGCTAAACAACAAGCAGAGACCTAATCAAAATGGCTGCCAGATCCGTCGGCATCCAACTCCAGGGGCCACTCCTCCTGTCAAGGTTTGCTCAGTCTTTTCATGCTGTTGCACTTTTATCTTATCATATCTAGTGATTTTGAGCTCTTATCTGATCATTGTACCTATGTGTCCTCTTTTGGTATTTGGGTAATGCTACAGAAGAAGCCTAAACTACTGTCTTTAAAAGATACCCCAGTGACTGATGCGAGCAAACATGGAGTCGGCACAGAGTCTCTGTTCTTTGAGAAGGTGAGATGTGGATTTTAATTAAAAGATAGGATGTAACACACATTTTTCAACAAAGTCTCCAACCAGCCGTTGCCTTAACTTGCATTATATTGTTCAGGTGCGGAAAGCCTTACGAAGTGCGGAGGCCTACGACAATTTCCTGCGTTGTTTGGTCATCTTTAATCAAGAGGTGATCTCTAGAGCTGAACTGGTGCAGCTGGTGCTCCCATTTTTAGGGTAAGATTTAAGTCTAATTTTGGATGAGTCGTTAACACATAGCTTTATAGATCTGATAGATGCTTGTGTGTCTTTATTCATTGACAGAAAATTCCCAGAGCTGTTTAACTGGTTTAAGAACTTCCTGGGATATCGAGAAATGTCCCACATCGAGACGTACCCTAAGGAGCGGGCGACTGAGGGCATCGCCATGGAGATTGATTATGCTTCCTGTAAAAGATTAGGCTCCAGTTACAGAGCACTTCCCAAAAGCTACCAGCAGCCGAAGTGCACCGGACGAACTCCACTTTGTAAAGAGGTAAGGCTATCCCAGATATTAAAGCTTTTTAATGAGTTAATATTTCACATCTGTTTTTCCTGGTCGTGGATTCTGTAAAGTGGTATAAATCATGGTTTGTGTTGTGTCCAGGTCTTAAACGACACCTGGGTTTCCTTCCCGTCCTGGTCTGAGGACTCCACGTTTGTCAGCTCCAAGAAAACTCAGTATGAGGAGCATATCTACAGATGTGAAGACGAACGCTTTGAGGTGAGTTATAACTTTGTTTATTGTGTCCACATGGGGCTTATGGTTTGGAGCTTAGTGGCTTTACCAAAGATCAAAACAGACCTAGCTCAATAGAAGTTAAAATTAGTTCTTTCCGACTTTGTCTCAAAATCCTTGGCTGTGGGATTTGTGCGGTGTAGTTTGATTTAAACATGCGGCCCTCTTTTTTGTTGTTTCTAGTAATCCCTCGGCTGCCAACATTTAAAGGCAGCAATCTTTCAAAGTAGAGAAGGAAAATTCTTTTTTTTTATGAGCTAATACTGCTTTTACATTGAAGGACATAAACTCACCAAAATAGCAAAAAATAAAAAACACTCCACACAGTATTGCCATGGTAATTTAATTCTTTACATCCAAGTTTGCTGAAATTGATTACATAAATGAATGTGTATTGGTTTAGTTAGTTACTATGGTGATGAAAGTTACAGCACATAATTTGCAGATTTTATAGTGTTAGACCAAAAGTGCAAACCAAAACAAGCACACTTTGTAATGTCGCTCTGTATTTTTCA
Source organism: Rhyacichthys aspro (assembly GCA_036850595.1). Taxonomy (NCBI): domain Eukaryota; kingdom Metazoa; phylum Chordata; class Actinopteri; order Gobiiformes; family Rhyacichthyidae; genus Rhyacichthys; species Rhyacichthys aspro. The sequence goes on from CM072153.1 coordinate 18,643,077, forward strand.
TTGTTTAACACTAGAGGTCATGGTAAAAGTTTTAAAGCCGCATGAGAACCACTACAACAGTACTCACCAGAAACATGCAAAGTTACATTTATGAGGCTCAGATTGATAAGACATGTGCACCCTCAGCTGGATGTGGTGCTGGAGACAAACCTGGCCACCATCAGAGTTTTGGAGACGGTGCAGAGGAAGCTGTCCCGAATGTCCGCCGAGGAGCAGGCCAAGTTTCGTCTGGACAACACTCTGGGCGGCTCATCTGAGGTTGTACACCGCAAGGCCATTCAGAGGATATACGGAGACAAGGCGCCGGACATCATCGACGGACTGAAGAAAAACCCTGCTGCTTCTGTCCCCATTGTTTTAAAGAGGTTAGTGTAAAAGTGTAAGATGTGGTTATAAAATCAATATAACATAATTAACATGCCATTCAGTATTCTTTCCCAGTCTACTTTTAGTTAAGGATGCATAGCAGTTGGTCTATGGTTGTGGTTTATGAGTAGACTAATCCACACTGGGGATGAAAAAAAGTTGTGGATAAAAATGGCTCCAGAATCTGTGTGCAATATACAGCTTTCTTTATCCCTGAAATAAGACTATCCAAAGAACTAAGTAACCCTCTGACAAAACAGAAAGGCACAACTTCTAAATCACTGTAGATGTATAACAGATTAATGTCAAAACTGTTCTTTCTTCTTAAAATAAAAGTAAATGGTCTTAAAGTCATAAGGATTTAAAGAGTATTAAGCTTCTTTGCTTTAACGCCTTTTCATTGACTTGCCCTCAGGTTAAAGACCAAGGAGGAAGAATGGCGGGAAGCCCAGCGAGGTTTTAACAAGATCTGGAGAGAGCAGAACGAGAAATATTACCTCAAGTCTCTGGACCATCAAGGCATTAACTTCAAGCAGAACGACACCAAAGTGCTTCGATCCAAGTCTTTGCTGAATGAAATTGAGAGCATCTATGATGAAGTATGTTGTTCTTCAGCGATGCACATTTACTTCAAAGTGTGTAAGTGCTGTATTTAAACTGATTATCTTTCTGTGCAGCGCCAAGAGCAGGCCTCAGAAGAGAGCGCCTCTCCACCGACAGGGCCTCACCTGACACTATCATACGAGGACAGCCAGATCCTCGAAGACGCAGCGTCGCTCATCATTCACCACGTCAAGCGGCAGACGAGCATTAACAAGGAAGACAAGTACAAAATCAAACAGGTCATTTACCACTTCATCCCAGACATGCTGTTCGCTCAGCGCGGGGAGCTCTCTGACGTCGAGGAGGAGGAAGAGGAAGAAGAGATGGATCTAGAAGAAGGTGCCTCCAAAAAACACAATGGTGTTCCCGGCGGCGGAAGTCCATCCAAGTCCAAGCTGTTGTTCAATAACACAGCAGCACAAAAGCTCAAAGGCTGTGACGACGCGTATAACCTGTTCTACGTCAACAACAACTGGTACATCTTCCTGCGTTTGCACCAGACGCTGTGCTCGAGGCTTCTGCGATTGTACAGCCAAGCAGAGCGGCAGATCGAAGACGAGGTCAGAGAGCGAGACTGGGAGCGGGAAGTCCTGGGAGTGAAGAAGGAGAAGAATGACAACCCGGCCATCCAGCTCAGACTAAAGGAGCCCAGTGAGTAACAACAGAGAGTATTGTTCACGCTCAACAGTGCAGATTCATTTGAGCTCTGCTCTGTCTCTAACAAAGTTAAGTGCAACATTTTGTGTCAACAACAACATTAACATTGATTTTGTGTGGTCTGAATTTAAATTGAAATACAATTACAGGAATGTATTTATTGTGTATAAAATCAATGATTACTATCTGTCTATAACCAAATCTGGAGTAAAGTGTACTCAATATGTAACCATATGGCAGACAGACAAGAATAATCATAATAATCCAAATTAAACTGTAATAATACTACTAGTAATGACAAATTTGATGTGTGTTATCTCTGTAGTGGACATCGAGGTTGAAGATTACTACTCTGCCTTCTTGGAGATGGTGAGGAATCTGCTCGATGGAAACATGGAGGCGTCTCAGTACGAGGACTCACTGAGAGAGATGTTCACTATTCATGCCTACATCGCCTTCACGATGGACAAACTCATACAGAGCATCGTGCGACAGGTAAACCTCGGCTCATTATCTTCACAGTCAATAACACAATAAACATTACCTTTCCCTGACTCTGTTGCTCCTCTCTTTGCAGCTCCAGCACATAGTGAGTGACGAGATCTGCGTCCAGGTGACAGACTTGTATTTGGCAGAGAGTGCGAACGGGGCCACAGGAGGAGCCCTGTCCACACAGGCCTCGAGGGGCTCCGCTGAGGCCCTCTACCAAAGGAAGGCAGAGCAGATAATGTCGGATGAGAACTGCTTTAAGGTAAAACACTATTAGAAATGTCTGTTTTGTTTACCTATTGCTAGAAAACATAAATGATCCCACAGAGATGTATGAGACCATTTTTACTTCATTAATTACTGAAGTCCTTTGAATCCTTAAGACAGTCATGGTATAAGTTTGATCATAGACTAACAATACATCTGCTACTTTTTCAGGTGATGTTTTTGAGGAACAGAGGCCAGGTGCAGCTCACAGTGGAGCTGCTCGACACAGAAGAAGAGACATCAGACGAGCCCATGGAGGCAGAGGTAGGAAACCTATAACATTTAATTATATCTTTGACTTAATTAAGTAATTAATTGCCATCATCAATGTTCAAAGTTCACACAGATGATCTCTTCTCGTCCTGGTTTGTTTTGCAGCGTTGGTCTGACTATGTTGGGCGCTACTTAAACCCAGACTCCACGACTCCAGAGCTGAGAGAGCACCTTGCTCAGAAGCCTGTTTTTCTCCCGAGGTCAGTTCTGAATTTAAAGCAAAGTTATTAATGCTCTAAATGCATAGCATCTGTACTCTTCTATTAGTTCTGCGCTAATTTATTTGTATTGTCTTGTCCCCAGGAATCTGCGGCGGATCAGGAAGTACCAGAAAGGCCGGGAGCAGCTCGACAAAGAGGCCTGCGAAGGTGGAAAGAAGTCTCTGGAGAAAGAGAAGATGGAGTGCAGGTTCAAGCTGAACTCCTACAAAATGGTGTATGTGTTTAAGTCTGAGGACTACATGTACAGACGCACTGCCCTGCTGAGAGCGCACCAGGTATTAATGCATTACATTTAGTTTGTCATGTAACTTTTCCCCAAAACCCACAGTTTTATACCATATTCATGATCCAGAAGACCTCTTTTTTTGCGCAAATTCAGTCAGTTCAGTATTTGTTTTAAAAATTGTTGAGCTAAACTTTGCAATTATGCTTATCAACTTGGTCTGTTTAAGTTTTCTTTTAATCACTAGTCATATCAATTCATTTTATGGCCTTTGTTTTGTCATTGAAAAGAACAGCATTTTGTGGTCTTCCTTGCATCAAACACAGCTGAAACTAGCAGCAAAAATTGACATAACTTAATCCAAAAAAAGTATTATTTCTTTACTTTATTTTTTGAGTAATGATGCTACTTGTTTTTTTGCCTGTTCTTGGCAATTATTTCATTTTAATTTTTGCAGTAATTCAAGACTGTCTTGAATTGTCAGTAACATAAATTGTGTGTCTTTCTCAATTCACAACAATTTATTGTGATACATTTGTTAAAAAGGAGCAGTGTGCGTTTTTGTGCACCTTTTCTTTCTAAAGCCTGTGGGTTTTATTGTAGCCCTGCAGGGACATGGCCAAACCCACTGGAAGTAGACCAGTTGATCAGTTCATTTTCAGCCTCTTTTTTATTGCAATCAATTTATCAATATCTTAAGCCTTCATACAAGATGTGTTAAAAAAGAAATGTGCTTCTCCTCCAGTAGAGAAACATACTCTGACCAATATGTTCAGCTGTACACTTAAAAATACACATTTCAAAAATTCTGTACTGTCAATTGACTATAATCTTTGTTTTCTTCATCTTCAGTCCCACGAGAGGGTGAGCACGCGGCTACACAAGCGCTTCCAGGCCTGGGTGGATGCGTGGGTGAAGGAGCACGTCACTCGCGACATGAGCACTGAGACGAACAAGTGGCTGATGGGAGAGGGGCGGGACGGCCTCATTCCCTGCACGACCAGCCGCCAACCTGAGGTCCTCCACTTCATGAACATCAACAAATACCGCGTCAAATACAACACACCCAGCAAAGCCCCGTAGCCGAACGTCAAACCGGAAAGAGACTCAGTTCTGTTTCAGTCAAACAGGTCAGGAGTGGAGGTATGGACGAGGGCGTGTTTTTAAGGCCGACATGGGAGCACAAGTATAAGCTAGCTGCCGTGTATGTTGCACCCTGGGGCGGCAGGATTATGAGATTTTTACCAGCGTTTTTAGCTGGGCCCATTTTATTCACAGGGCCTTCGGTGCCAAAACTTAGGAATCGTCCTGACTCAGTCGCAGACCTGAGCTCGTACCAGCCAGCACTTGGAGCCACGTCTTTTAGACTTTGTGAAGTGCAAGAGAAAGAGTGGTGCTTTTTGTACTTAATTATCTGAAGCCATCAGAGTTAGATATCCATGAAATGAATGGATTTCTTTATGATAGTGTTATACTACAGTATATAGAGAAGCAAAATGGAGGACAAGTGCACTTATTTAGACAGAGGGAAATGTTTTATTTCTAGATTTGAAGATTTGGAGGCAGCTCGTCAAAGGCTGGTGCTCAGTAGATGTGGTTCAGACATTCCTCCGTTGAGGCCAAATCTCGAGACAGAAAAAGGGGTTACATTTCCTGTTTCAAAATAAGTGGCAGCATTATTCAAAACTGTGCCTGAGCCCCAGACAGTATTGTCAAAGAATAAGATCAAAACTCATTCAAAAACAAGCCTCACAGCACTGTCTGGTCTCAGTGTAAAATTGTATAATGAATGTCAGACTCTGACATGTATCCAGTTTAAGTGTTGTGTATATATTATATATAGTTCTATTATTAACACAGTGATCCTCGCCGCCCTGGAGCGCAACCTTTTTAAAATGCCCTCCGCCAACACACCAGCTTTTACACAAACATTTTACACTTTTCACACTCATTCTCTGAGGACTGTCCACGTGCCGCTCACTTTGTAAATACACTGTACATAGTGTCAGACTTTTTATGACAAATATGTGTTGTTGTGCTAGTAATACTTTCCAAGCTTACTGTGGACTTTAGTGATAAATGGCTAAAGTTAGTATGTATATGAAAAAGACAAATGCAAGAAGACCATTTATTACAGTTTTTACCAAAGGGAGTTGATTATAAAAATAGCTGTTCGCCCTTTGTGTGTTCCTTTATGTCTACTCTTTTTAATTTCTGTAGTAAAACACGTGGAAGAGTAGAAATGTATCCAGGTTTTTCAGTTTTTATATACAAAAATAACACATCTCTCATCGTCTGAATGTGATATTTGGTTAAAAAAAAAAAAAGCACTGCCCCTTTTTTGACAACCAGCACTGTCCTGTGATCAAAGGATGGGTGCGTTTTTCAAAGTTCATTATTGATCCACAACGGTCTCACCTTGTGAATGCACGCTTCCCAAACCCTGGATAGATTTCTGCTGCGGACACCACCAACACCATATTTTTGATAATGGACACGCAAGCATGTCTTTAGTCCCTTTATTTAGACATTATTTAAAGTAATAATAAAAATGACATTTGTAGCCTATGGAGCCCTTTTTGTGTTTGATTTTTTATGAGTTCTTCTTCTCACGTAACCTTCCTCACACACCTCAGTCCTGTGTCTTACAATAAAAGCATGCAGGGACATACTAATAGTATTTGTGTTTAAAATTGAGTACACGTTGATGCAGAATACTTATGAACCATACACAGATTTTTTTTCAATGCCTTGTTTTAAATGAGACAGTTTTTATGTGGTTTTTGACACTAGCAGAGCAAAAATAATGAAATATGTCCAAAAAAAACCTTACATTTCAGTGGCTACAGTACTCATGTGGCAGTATTTGAGGATTTTAAATGAGTACAAGAGGCTCTGATATCAGCGAGTACTGATATTGATGTCTACACAACCCTCATTTACAGGTAGCAGGAAGATTTTTCATTTGACAAACAAGCCTTAAAAATAAAACAAGTTCCCTCAGGCCCCTGTATTACCAGCAGGGGGAGCTATTACACTGTCTTGTAAAGCTCTTGTTTTCCCTCCAACAACAATCTACTGCTTTTGTATTAAATATAGCTTTATAAAATATTTCACAGTTTCTTGGCTCTCAGATGACTTTGCTCCTGTAGAATACGCCAAAGTAATGTATATTTGAGACAGAAGTTGAAGCTGGTAAGTGAGAATAGTTTGGACCAGAACACACACACACACTTATATCTGAAAGGAAATGCAAAAATCTACAAATGCTCTAATGCTATGACCAACAATTTAGAAATGTAAAAGACCTGCTAGAGGATCCATATCCATCAGCTTTATGATTTTAAGGATTATTTTGAGATTATTTGGAGTCAGTACTCACACTTCTATCTATTTTACTTTAATCCCTGATGACTGTTTGAATTTTTGATGATAGGATGCTCAAAAAATGCTTTACACAGCAACATAAGGCCCCTGGTTGAAAGAGTCAGTATTACTTCACTTGGGCTAATGGCACACACACACTTGTGAGTAAAATACAATAAAAATTAGTTTCACAAGGTGATTTTAACAGTATTTTAACCTATTACCACTATACATTTTGTGAGTTTTCTATTGTGTGAGCACTTGTTTGTACTAACCAAGACGCTAAACCATGATTAGATTGGATGAATTGGTTTCTCTGCTCTTGATTTTTCAATGTTTTTTTTTAACCTGAGTTGTTTTCCCTTTTCATTTGAAGATTTATATTGACAATATGCCCAAAGGTGCTCTCTAAAGAGGTTAAACTGTGACATTTCAAGTAACAGACTTAGTTCACCAGGTTCAGGCCTCTGTGGGTGGTCTTTACTGTATAATGAAGGTCTAGAGAAAACCGAATACATCATTCCACTCAGCTGCTTGAGTTATTTTACAAACTGGCTTTTTTCCGCTTTACTGCCACAGAAGAAGAGGAGTGCAGCCGACACATGCCACGAACCTCCCTGAGCTTCCTCAAAGGCAGCACCACTCGGAGGGTGCAGAGGGGCACAGAGAAGGGTCACTTCCCAAAGCCCTTCTGCGTGATTACTTAATAAAAGTGCACACTCCTGAACTCTGCACAGCTCTGGACCCTGTAATGTTGCCGCTTCCGCAACTTTTGACTCGAGAGAGCAGCTTTTGTGACATCCACAGAGCTGGTATTGTCCTCCCAAAGCCCAGCAATTAACTCTCCAGGACTGTCCACATATAGTGTCTTTGTCCTTCCATGGGTCACTGTGGGGGTGCTGGAAATTCTGACATTTTGGTTTTCTGTCAGATTACTTCTGTATATTTATTGTTAATTTAAGCAGTAATCAGGATCATAATCCCATTTATCTCAAACCTGAAGTACGTCCAATAAAATATACCCCATCAAACCTAACCTACTGAGCTACAAATGTCCATAAGACTGGAGTTTTCATCTTCTTTTTACCCCACATTCTCCATATTTAAGGAGTTTTCTCTTAAAAGTGGACGGGACAGTCATGTTATGTTGACTCAGTTTCTACCTGCTGCCTCTAGAGGTTTTTGAGCCTCATCTTGTGTGTCTTGAGGAGAGGATTTTCTGTTGGTGCTGGATGAAAATGCCGAGCCCAGTTGAGGCGTCTGCTTTATGGGCTGATTCGTCTTGATGAGAGCACGTCGCTGCAGGCTCCTCTCCTCCATAAAAGGATTAGTCTGACACTGTTACATAACCTCTACAAGCTCTCACTTTTACACATTTAGTCCTAAAAACCTAAACAAATATAAATCTCTCCACTATTTAATGAAGATCTAGTTTTATAAATGCACCCTCCACTGAACGTTGGAGGTCTCAAACTTCGTTGCCGGGGACTATTTGCTGTGACTGATTGGTCTTGTAAACACTTTTGTCAGCCTCGTTTTCTTCCCACATGATGAAATTATTGTCTCATAAGCGTTTCCAATAAGGCATGTGTTTTGCATCACATTTAAACCACTGACTCATCTCTGGATTTATTGAAATACTTTTCAATCTGTGGCTCATCCCCAAACTAATGTCCATGTTCTATTCACACTCAAATGTTTGTACAGATGTACTCTATATTTGTTAGTTTCCATTGTATTTTTACTCAAAACAAATTATTAAGAATGCTTTTTTAACTCAAGCAACATTATGCGCCCTGTAAAGGACTTCCTAAAATTGCTCCATGGCAAACTCAAAGGGGACTGTGAGTATTAAAAGATGACTGGTTGTAATGAAAGTGTTTGGAGAAGAGTGTTTAAACCCAATAGAATATTAAGATGCATCTCGACACCAAACAAAACTGATCCAAGGCCCGGTTTTACCAGAAGAGTGACTTGAATTCGCACTGGGGAACATTTATCCAGTAGAGGGCGCTACAGACTCTCAGAGTTTGAGTCAGTGCCACATTCACAGATGTTGTCTTTTAAAGTAGAGACTATCCAAGCCGCAAGTTTGCATGAAAACAACATATCTTCTGAAACAGGGTCATTTGAGTGTATTTTGTACAAATACAACTCTGCTAGGGTCCAGTGTATTGGCCTATTTCTGCTCCATCTGTTTGTGTGCCTTAAAGAGCATCACTCATGTAGTCTCTTGTGAGAAGTCCTCGTCCATTTTCTGTTTTTGTCCAGCTGAGGGTATTGTGTCAATGAGATTGGCCTGATTCTACCAATCTCATGTCTAAGAGCCATCAAAATGAGGGTAAGAATATATATATTTTTGGGCTAAAAGTTATGCAGTGCTCCTTTAAAATTTCATGAGATAAACCACATAATCTTTTTCCTTTTGAGCTGATTTTCACCTGTTGCCTTCCAAGTTTATTTGTGTCTTTTTGTTGCTAAAAGTGCAGCCCGACTGTCATTTCTGAGTTGATTCATAAGTTGATAGTGAACAAACAGTATTTTCAGAAACTTGATCATTTTTAGTAACTACTCTTTGTTTTACCAGATTCTTTTTTTCCATCATTGTTGCAGAAGTAGCTTCATAGGCATGGATCCATACTCTGTTTCTCCTGTTGTCCTGTACTACATTACTCCAGAGTGATGTCTGACTTGTTAAAACCTGAAGTGACTTGGTCTGAGTCATAAATGTTTCTCCTTCTCTTCGCTGAGCATCCATTGGTGCAGAGTTGCCCTAAATCTGTGCATGTTCCCTCCTGAGAGAGCCATTTATTGAGACTTAACTGTGACTAAATATATCACAAGATGAAAGTCGTTGGAGACGTCAAAGGCACAAAGCACTCTGGGTAAATTAACGTGGCAGCGACCGACCCACACACTCACACACACACAAACACACACTCTTGGCTGAACTTGACCTTTTCCAGCCTCCTTTGGTGTTCAGCTCCAGTAGCTGTTGGTTAAAGTGTGGCGTCTTACACGTCCTGCTCCAGGCCAGAGGTTAGTCAGCGCCTTCTGCCACAGTTTAACACAAACACTTTACCACATTTTAGCAGCTTAGCACTTTCAGACACATGAACGGAGAGTGCATAGGAGTTTGAAGCCATGTAGTTTTGACATGATATTTACATAGATGCCAGTAGAGTACAATCATGTATAATGGCAAAAAGCTTTTTTTGTAGTTTTGAATTGAAGCTTCATTTAGGCCACAGTTTGGTTTAGATAATCCTGGAAGAGAAAGTGCTGTCTGCTGCATAAACTGTGATGTCATTTCAGAAGTGCAGCACAAGTTTTGTTTGAATATATTAGAAATAAAGAATATAGCTTCAGCTTTTACAAGTGCCTCTTTAGACAAATCACAAGAAAAGCTAAATCGATTGCATGCATTATCCAGGAAAAGATTAAAACAGCTATGATACTCGTTATTAGGCCTGACGTTTGCAGAAAAGGCAAGGAAAATGATCAACACAACAAGGCAAGGCAAAAATCATCAATAACAACATCTGGTATGTAATTTACCAAAATACAGGGGGCTTCAAGTGCTTTGAGTTGACTTCTGTAAATGCAGTTTTGAATGCAGTGTCTTGTAGTAACCTCTGCTGTGTTAACAGTGATATGTCATTCAAGAGACACTCAACTGATCCCACAACCTTGTGAAGATGTCTTTTTCGGGTAAATGTGCCTCTTCAGACCAGAAATTGTGTATTAGTAATTTTTCATGAGTAAAAATACAGTTTATATCTTATTAAATTCAGAAGTGAAATCTGTGCAACAAATATAACATAAAACATGGTAGTTTTGTTTCAGTCTAAGTAAACTAAGTTTACAACATAGTTTTATGTTCGAGACACTTGGGTCCATCCAAAATGCTGGGTTAAGCACCCAAAAAAACAGAGTCTTTTTATTTGGATAAGAATTCCAGCCAAACCTAATAAAATACCAAGTTGTTTAAAACTTGAATTCAAATTAGAAAATGAAGTGGGTAATCTAAGGTTGTATTGTGCAGAAAGCCAATGGGTCTTTTTCATTCAGGTCTCATTCTCCAAAATCCACTCAGACGCAGAGAAAGGCTGGACCGGGACACCAAGTGGAGACGAGGGGGGACACTTTTGTGGTTTTGTGCCGGAGTGCATGCACAGAGGCTCCACTGTTTGGTGCCAGAGGAGAGCAGTGCGGTGGCGAAGGGGCCTCTTCCTTCAAAATGGAGCCAAAACACAACAAGGCTTTTATTCGTCTGTTTGGACCTGCCATCTGAACAGCGGCTCGTCATTAAATTAACATCACAGCGTGCGCGCGCCCTGGCCCTTGCTTCCCGAGGCATTGAGGCGCACTCAGGAGGAAACTCATTCTTTCGGGGGATACCAGGTCAAAAAGCAAGGGTGGCATAGACAAGTCCCCGCAGCCCTTGGCATTGAGGAATGGGAACCGTAGTCATGCCACGGCGCTGAAAGGACAGCCCTTTAATCCCTGGCAGCCGTGAAGGACAGAGACAGATTTGCTTTTTGTTTTTGATGTTGTGCCACTTTCCCGCTGGATACACTCTGGTTTGTGGTGGTCCAAGCCAAAGCCCCTGATCGCAGCCGAGGCCGCTACACATCGACTGCAAAGAGGGTTCACCCATGTTGGTCCGAGCCAGTGTTGTGCACCTGCTCAGGGGAAGTGAACAGAAGCATTTGTATGGGCACAATGTACAGCCTGGATCCTGCAACTGAAGATTGTAGACTGTAGATTAGTGCCTAAAGAAGAAATAGTGTTTTTAGTCAAAGCTAAAGAGTTTAAAACCAACTAAGCCACTGTTTTGTAACCAGTCGCCCTTATTTAATGATTGTCTAGATGTTTCAACACACTTCCACTCCACTGATCTCTGATAAAAGCCCAAATATAATAGTGCACAGTTGGACAACATGGGACACATAATGTATAATCATATATAACATAGAACATTAGACATGGCTCAGTGGAAGTTCAATTACTTAAAAAAATAAGAGCACCAATAAAGGAGAAGCATGTTTTCTTGTTTTTCTAATTTGTAAATTATTTCCACTAGGTTTTTTTTTTTTTTAATGGCATGTCCCTGCAGGGCTACCGTAGATGCAGAGTGGAGAGGTGTGGCATAAACTACACACAGCAGCTTCAAAACATGCCATGTGCTTTGGTTGTGTGAGAGAAATACTGATAAACAAGAGGCTAATTCTAGTTCTAAAAGCAACACAATGTCACCTTTTACCCTAAAATACATAAATAGCGTTAAGTTTATTAAGTCTCAAAGTCATTTTACTGATTCCCTGATATCACCATATACTTCACTGTATGACTTTCCACACACCTGATACATACAATACACTCTGAGACACTGAGATAGCATGTGATCTTTTATCAGTGAGTCTCAGTGGCTGCAAATCCTAAAAAAGTTTCATAGATGAATGTTTATTTGGTGCTCTAAAGTTTGTGTTTCAGTTCATATATTCCAAACTATAACATAGGAGCATCTAAGCGTCTAAATGCTTTGTCCTTAAGTAAAAGTGGACATCCCAGTAGATCTAGCAGGAAGGTTGAGGATGTCAGCTTTGTCTCTGTAATTTTATTTTTTTTAAACTTTTTAGGGCCTAAATGTACATAGATGCTTCTTCAGTAACAATATATAGCAGTATATGTTGTTCCAAATGCCAAAAAGAGGTCATATGGAGCATTTGTGACCAACTGCCTGCAAACATAAGAACTGACCCTCTCTTTTTGCACAAACCAATCAGTTGTTGAAAGCTACATTTGACAAAATCATTCAATAGCTTTTCAATACGGCGACACGGCTGAATGATTTTAGATGAAGGGCAGGACGACAGTTTGGGAGCAACCTCAAAACCATTTCTTTCATTTTGGTTCTCACCTCTTTGTGGCTGTTTTGTTGGAAAAACCAGTGAGTAATCAAGGTAGAAAACCCAGTGAAGCAAAAGAGGTCAAACAGAAACTGACTAAAATACTACTGTTTCTAGTTGATGGAATATGTTAAATGAGCACAGTTAGACTTCTTCAGACAGCACTTCTAATACTTTTTAATACTTATTCAGAGTTAAATTCGGCTCATGTTAATCTACGACACTGGGAGTGTGGCATTAGACACAATGGAGCATGAAGACCCAAGCATTGAGTGTATTTGTGTCTGTGGGCTTATCGTTCATTGCCTTTTAGTCTTTAATCCTATTGCCTCTGAAATAAAAGTATATGTATAAAGTATAAATATATGGGGAAAACTGTAAAACATTTTAAAAATAGCAGAGTGGGATGGTTGTGCATGAAATGGCTTATTTAACACAATTCTATACTAGAGGGTTATGGGAAACAAACCTAAACTTTAGCCCAATATTAAACAATACATTTCTCAAATATGAAACAATTTAAAAAACAAGTAACTTAATCTATTTAGCTACAAGTTTTTCCATTTTTGAAGTTTGCATTGCATTTTGCCTTTCACCAAAGAGGTAATGAGAAATAGAAACAAGACAAACACTGGCAAGAAGCAAATAATAATGAGCTAATGAGCTAATAAAAATAAATGGCTACTTTAGAGTTAAATACATTTCATTGCAGGTTCTTATTTCTGATTGGATAAAAAGAGGATGGGATACTAGTAAGATTATTCTCCACTTATTGCAAGACCTCCAACACTCTGGTTGAATATATTGAAAAGTTAATAGCTAATTTATATGTCAATCTAACCTACTGAGCTAACAAACACACATATGTCTGCTGTTGAGGAAAATACAGCTTGCCTTACCAACCAAAATTTAATCTTAAGATGTTCAAATCCATACAAAGAAAGAAAGAGTCCTGATACAGCACAGTTTGTCCCTTAGGTTTATTGTTTACATGAAGAGTTGAAGCCACTGACGACTAAATCCTACTCACGGCTGACGGTTTGCCTTGATGAATAAATCCAGCTAAAGTACTGAAAACACAATACTCACTACATATAACCAGAGCACACAGACGTTGCTATTGTATGTGGAGACTATGCAGAGCTACGATGCTAGCGTTTTGTTAACATGACGGAGAGCTGTTGGTGCTGGATACAGTGGTCTTGTCCTGTTGTTGCAGAGTTTCATTCCCGAACGTAAATCCTTGTACAAACTACGTCATCGGCCCCAAAAACCTGGAAGAAAAAGAGTCAAATAATCAGTCAAATGAGCAGAAAACACCGGGACAAGGTCAAAGACGGACTTGAACTACTGGGATTTATCAATACTTGATATGACATTAAAGGTTATCTATACTTTTTTGCGTTTTCTCGTTACAGTGCCGTTTGATGACGAGTGGGATTAAAAAATCAAATAGTAATAAAAGTCTGAGTAAAAAGGATTTCTACTGTAAACTTAAATAGAAATGTCTGAGCCCAGTCTTAAATACTACAGCACTTGTGAGTAAAGAGCAGGACATATGAACCCAGCCTGTTTAGTGGTGCATGTGTTATCAGCTGCAGTGAGGAGCTGAAGTCTTTCTGCTCTAATGGAGATCGATCTGGAGCTGTGACAGTGACAGTGGAGTGGACCAGCTCTTCTCACCTCAGACCAGAGACCTGTGGTCACACCATTAACGACTGGACAAGTTAAACTGAGCTTGAATCCACTGCATTTAACAGTTCATTTTCAATTTAGACTTGAATGATTAGTTCAGATTTGAACACACTGAGTTATTACTGCTCAGTCACAGCAGGGTAAAACGGTGGAGTAAAGCGCAATAATAGATATTAAATAGGTAAGATTTTAGTTCTTATACTTAATTATTAAGTGATTTCCATGAAAAGCCCTGTTTGTAGTTTTCATTCACCATGTTTTAATTTGGAGATATAAATGTTTTAACAGAACAGGCAAGTGTTGGAGATAATTCTCACATACCACAACAAAATTCATGGCAAACAAGGCTAAAACTGGTTTATAATTTATCCTTACATTAAAACTTTCATTTATCCAAACCTTATTCTTGGTACTAATCCTCTGTTCTTTAAAGGCAATAGTAATCATTACAAACTATTAAAGCCCTGATAACCAGAAAAAACACAAAAGTAGTTTCTTGGTAACCAGGAATTAAATCTGTGGCCTTACTTCAATTACCTTTTCATTTTTATCTTATTACCCCCACATCGATCATCTACTTTCTATTCACTATCCACTGTTTGCTGTGTTTCTTCATGAAAGAAGAAGAACACAAGCAACTTAGCAGCCACTCCCAGAGCAAACAAGTGTGTATTGGATCCGCTTTCCAGAGATGAGTCACTGTTGTACTTGACCTCGTTTTTAGAAGACACAAAAGAAAACAAACATGGTCTACAGTGAATCATATCAGCCCCAGACTCAGAGACGACTGAACAATCGCTGAGCTTCAGCCGAGACCCAGAGGAGGAGCAGCCATCACGGTGCAGTGCTCTGATCGTCTGTGGCAGTTCACGGAGGAAGTGGGACACATTTCCATACGATTTGCATGATCCGTCTAATTGGTTTAGTCTGAACATGATTTAAAGGGCAGAGTCAAAGCATTTTCTTGAGCTGTGTGGGACTAAACTTGAACAAGAGTAAGAAATGTGATGACAAGTTCAGGACTCTTCATCTATTCACTTCCTTTTGGTTAAGATTTATTTTTACAGGGCAGCTTGGTGGCTCACCTGGTAGAGTGCATTTCACATACCCAAGTGACCTGGGTTCAATTCCGGCTCAGGTTCACACTGTCTAAACAGCCAATCAGAGAAGAGTAAGGTTGCATACTCTTTACTGATTGGCCGGCAAGTGGGCATTATAAACTACAATTACTACACACAAAATAAGGCTCCTGTTTATTCGCCGACTAGTAACCATAGAAACTGTTGTCAGGGCAACCTTCTCCTTCTGGTTTTCAGAGACACTAATATTATTGTTAGTTTTATACGATTTTTTTTTTTTTTTTTTGGGCCTTTTTGACTTTATTTGATTGATTTTTTTAGACAGACGAGAAACACTGTGAGAGAGAAGGAAATGACCAGAGCCGGAATCAATCACAGGTCTCCCTAGTATGTGGTATGCACTCAACCACTGAGGCACCTCACTTTTTGGTCCATTTAAATAGTTGTATATGTTACAAGTAAATCATTAAATTACTATAATACCTCATTCCTTTTTTAGTTTAAGCAAAAGAGCTATCATTTTCTCAACGAGCTGACATCAGTGTTCAGCTTTAGACTGTTTTATGAGATCTCCTCCAATGGATTATGCTCTAGTTCTAGTCCTGACTTGACTTCCTCTCATACCGTCATGTAAGTACTCATTGCCTTTCCATTCCCTGTTTTCTCAACACTGTCTGAAATTTTGAGTAAATGTAGATGATAAAAGTAAAGTAAACTGTAAATTCTGATCCGTTAAACAATAAATAAATCTCTACAAAAAATAAATCAACTCTAAAAACTAGGTGCTCATATCTGTACTGAACCATAGTTATTGGTACTTGTACTCATTTTGGAGAAGTGGTATTGGGCCATCCTTATCTAAAAGCCTTGGTCATAACTCTGTCTTAGTTAGTGTGGTCTTGTCTGTATATGAACCTTTTCTCGTAGTAAAGCCTACTGTTGCCTCTCAGACACTGATCTTAAAAGTTTTTCGAGGAACAACAGAGCGGCCTGTGGGAGCTTAAGCCCTGCTCCTGAGAACTGTCAATGCAGCGCGTTGGTCTTGGACTGCTTCCCCTCTGCGCAGCCTTCGAGGGGCTTTAAACCCATTGACTCCTATCTGTATTAATCTGACTAAATACAGGGGGCTTCAGTGCGATGTCAGCCCCGTAGCTCCTCTTGTTCTCCTTTGACGTCTCTCTGTGGGGAGGATGAAAGCTTGGGAAAGAGCCTCTGGGGTGACTTCAGACTTCACTCACCATCTCATTTTATTAACCATTTCTCAAACACAGGGCACTAGCTGCTTTGAAATCTCATGTTAATGCATCAGATGTCTCCTCAAGCTCTCTGAGAATGAGCCACGCAACAGAACAATGATAATTAAACATACTTTTTTTATTTTCTTTTTGCCTCGTTGCATTTGACTAGAAATATTTAACCACAAAAAACAGATTGGAGAAGTTTTTGAAGCCTCAGAGTGACCCAAAATGGACGTATAATCTTTGCTTTACCTCGACTGAACCACTCAGACATCACACTGAAATGCCATTTTAACACTTTTTTCTTTTCTTTACAGTAATCTGTTAAGCTGCTTTGTGGATGTGTCAGTGCAGCGCTCTCACCAGTGTGAGCTCGTCTCCGTTCAGCTCCCGAGTCCAGAAGGTTTTGGGGCCGTCGCCGTCCACCAGAGTCTGCTTACAGTGGATCTTGTTTTCTGACTCCCAGGTGGCCAGGCTCTGAAAGCAACAAGACAGAGGGGAGGTCAGTGTGAGTCAAATAAAAATAACAAAACAAGCTTCAAAGTGGCCATGTTAATTGGTAAACATCGGTAAATGTGGGAAACCATTATTGAGTTGAGTTTGTAGTTCAGCATTTTCATTTGTGAAATTATATCATGAAGAATTTGCCCAGCTTTGGGTGTTCTTCAGGTACCTTCAGGAGTCTCAAGGGTCTAGTTTACCACAATTAGATAAATATTTTCAGCAGTAGTATTAGTACGTATTGTTGGATAAACAGTATAATGCCACAAACAGCAATCCGTCATTACATTATAACCACACACAGGTGAAGTGAAATACATTGTCTCATTACCATCGCAAATAATAAGCAGTGAGTAAACATTTTGTGAGAGTGAGTCGCTGTAAAAATAGCTGGATTATGATCACTGCACAAATGGGACACGTCCAAAACTGCAGCTGTTGTGGGCTGTTCCTCTTCTGAAGTGTCCCAGACCAAGAGTGATGAAAGAACTGGTAACGGGGGCATCTGTGAAACGTGTTGGACAAACATCTGATAGGTGGCAATAATGTTATGGCTAACATTGTGTACATGTTTTCGAGGCTTTATTTGGCGTATTTTTGTAATATTTTGTGGGGTATTCATTTAAAGCTTTGCCTTTTGTTGTTTTAAGTAAGTGCCTTGCCTTCAGACGTAGAATATATAAATATAATAATACACATGGATCACATTGTGCTAATCCTATGCAATGAAATATAATGATGATTTGCATAAAACTCTTTCTAATGTTTGTGTTTTTGAAATCATAATGCACTTCTGTTCTTTGTCACACTGCATACGTGCTGATTCGCCGTAACCAAAGCAGAATATGAGCAATCAGCAGCCGAAGACTTTAGCAGATTATAAAAACACATAAATCCTCTTAGCACCACGTCAGGGTCTTCGTCGGCTAATTCGCTTCAATAATATTTCAAATGACTTCAACAGGATTAGTCAAAGTGTGACTTCAGGAATAATTTCTCATGAGGTAACCGGCTCAGACAGTTTCAGCTACAAGTGACCCCTGTGTTGTGTTAATGGAGAGTTTATCATGTCTGAGTCCATTCACGGCTCTGAGGTTTCATTACATCAGCTCTTTACTGTCACACAGGCTTTTTACAGGGTTAATTATGAGGCGAGTCGTAAGGTTTTTAGGTTAAGGCAGTGAAAGTGCCTCTGTCGTGTCATGATTTAAACAGAACTGAATACACTGTGAGTCATCTTTATGCATCTCTGCAGACTTTTACAATATGAATGGGCACATATTTCACAGAGAGTTGGTTCTTTATAATGAAATATGTTATCGTTTGATGCGTACAAGGGCTACATTTCATCTGGTTGTTTTTAATGCAAATTCCTGATTGTCTTAACTTGTTTATTGTGTCTTTACAATGACAAGACGTGCCTGGGTTATTGGATGAATGTAGCCGAGACTTTGCAAAACTAAGATTTGGGACTCAATTAGTGTGGAATAAACTGTGTGTTTATGATCTATATTTTCCATATTAACTATAGCCTATATGACTTTATATGTATTTTTTATATTTTTCGTCATAGGTCTAAATGTATTTTTGTTTTGAAATGCTCGATACTTCTTTGACTGGGAAACTCCTGACAGAGATAAATCTTTAGCTCGGGTAGGGCCAATAGACGTCACAAACATAGCCAAAAGTTGTTAAGTTATTTGGAAAAAGGTTCAGACAGTATGACTAATGATGGTCATAAAGTTAGCTATTGATGCTTGCAGTGAAGTAGTTTATAAAGCGTTAGTGGAGCTCATTGTAGAGGGCTGGTTTGGGAAACGCCTTGAGCAGAGTCACAATATGACAACATTTTTACAAAAAAATCAGTGCATTAATTATTTAAATTCTTTTCTTACATGACTGTTGATTGGCTTTTTTTTTGCATTGGTAAGTGTTAGTTAATGAGTAATCTGCAGAAATAGTAGTTAAATACATGGTGAGACTAAAATTATGTTAAAAAAAAAGAAGTCATTTTTAATTAGTCAATGCTTACTTCTTAGTGCCACTCTTCTCTTTCACATTAGAGTTCTCGTGGCCTCTTGTCTACAACCGATTATCACCTAAACTTAAACCAACTAAACCTATCCCCTTTGTCTTTTCTTTTCTTTTATTTCTTTCCTAGACTTCCCATTTGCCTTCTCAGTAGCCTGTTGTGTTACTTTATTACATCATTTTGTAACAGGAGGCAGGGTTGTATCATTCTTCAACTATAACAGTGTAAGAACACTATAAGTTAATGTGTTAATAATGAAAGGACTGTGCATCAGTGATATAATGAAGACCATAAGAACCCAGACCAAGTAATGACCACGGTGAACCAGAGGCCAATACACAGAAACTTTAGGGAGTAAAACAAAGTCAAGACCAATGTAAGATACATGGGAGAAGAGAACGCTTATAAAATTCAGATGCCAGACATACAGCTGGTAAAATGAGCAATGTTCTTGGTTTGAAGCCAGATGTTGTTTCCAGTTTCAAGACCAAGTAAGTTGCATTAAAAGATTAGATCAAAATGACTTTTAATCTAGGTGCTAAAATGCCAATCTGCCTTCAGGTAAAATAATGTACATGTACCATCCATCAAAACACTCTTCAGTGTTTCATCATTTGTCCAGGAAAGACCTTGTGAGACTAAAGACCACTGAGACCAATGAGAATCATATAATTACCACATATACTGTAGCTCCACTTCAAAAATGTAGAAAAAACCCTTAAAGACCAGTCTCAAGTACTTTTTCATATTCCTATAAAACTGTAAACACATAAATCCAGAGTTATGTTTTTGGTCTGTCAGTGATTATCTTTGCCCACACTGGGGAATTTTAATGTTTTCTTCTCCAACACAGTGTCTTGGTAATCCACAGAGATGCAGCTCCAAAGCTTCATCTCATAGCTTTCAGCTGAAGTGAAAACATTTACTCACCACAAACTACAAAATGTGGAACAACATTTAGGAAACACTTTGCTCACATGGGAAAGTCTGAGAGCGGGTTACAGCCTCATTGTGCGCTCATTTGTACAGTTTGCCCTTTTCCAAAGCCCCACTGCTTCGTTTGTATGGAGCAGCAGTTGCACAGAGCGAGAGTTAATCACCATATCAAAGGTAAAAGGGAGCCATCACAGATCCCTGCAGGCCGCCGTCCTCACAGTTTGCCAAACGGGCTTTTCTGCAGCTCTCGACTGCGCTCTCTCAGATTTGATTCCTGTTTAAGCCTGAACCCAGAGAGTTGATTATCCACGGCTCTATTTTAGCTCTGGTCTCTGCCTCCGACTTGGATGGATTTGCTCTATTTCTCTTCATTGCTTTTGCAGGCACTGACAAATTCTCACACATTTTCTCTTGAGCTTGACCCAGGATGAATTTATCTTGCCTGGGGTTGTTCTAATACCACTTTTTCCAGTAAGAGAAATAATATATTGTGTAAAATTGTGTAGAATACAGTTGAACTATAATCAAATACAGTAGCACTTACACACTTTATAAAAATAATACTTTTTGCATTTTCTAATCTCAAAAACAATGCCATTTAAAGTTTTATATAAATCCATAAGGGGCCATGACTTCCTACAGCAGCCCAGAGAGGACAAACTGAGCACTGCTAAAAGAGAAGAGCATTATCTTTTCTTTTTTTTCTTTTTTTTTATTTATTACAATCTAGCTGAAGGTTTAGAGGAGTTATGAACAGTGTTAACAGAACAGAATGTCCCTGCAGGGCCACTGTACTGACACAGTATTTAACCATTTGCTTTAGTGTCATCATATACATTAAAATATAAAATGCTACAGATAGAAATCATGCACTCATATAGCGTATCTGAGAAGCTCTAATAAGTACGAGTATGTATACCAGTGAGTACAGAGTACTAGGATCAGCTCATTATTTGTACAGGTTTAAATCATTTATTAGAACATCTGCTGCCCTTGGCTTTGGTTCAGGGTCTTCTCGTCTGTCACTGTTTCAAAAAGAGCTAATTTCCTGCTGGGTTTAAAGTTTTTATTTCAGATTTTACCCAGAAAGCCTCCTGAGTCCAAGATAACGCTCTTCACTGGATTTAATACTTCCACCATGTCTCTATATTTTTGATAATATTAAAGCTACATCTAGACTTCCCACAGTTTGACTTTGTTATCCTTGTTGCGTCAGTGTTTGCCCATGTGTTTCTATGACCTTTTAGAGGAAATGTAGCCATATCCTGTGACTTTAAGACAGTATGTGCTAAAGCCAGTGTGATAAAGAGCCACATAAAGAGCCTTGTCAAATTTTACTTGTAAAAAGAGGCCACTGTACTTGACCATAAAACATTACAGTAGGCCTGATTTCACCTTTAAGACATTACTAAGCATCTTGTCTTCCCTCTGTTGCCTCTCTCATATGTCAGGTTTTAGCTCAGATTTGATGGATCCAGTTGGTTTTCTAGAGATACATGCTTACCTCAATACATCTGAGCCACATAAGCCTCAACTCACAACCTGAGGGTGTTAGAACTGGACATGTGCCCCACCTTTATTGGTTTCTTCATAGATTTCACTCCATTACTACATTACAAATTGAGGATGAAATCTGAGTTCACTTTGACCTAGTGTCCACAAACATGTCGATATATGATCCATAGTCATCATTAATTGGCCGAGGCAGGTTGAGTAACAGCGTTCCTCCAAAATATACTCAGGTAAAAGCAAAAAGTATGTATTTGTAAAACACACTGTCCCTGTAAAGTACATTTGTCTAAAAAGTTACTCAAATAAAATGTGCTAAATGGAACTACACATCTTTTTGACTGATAAGTGTCAATAAGTTTACACAGAAAATAACTTTGATTGTGATTTGTGGGAGTACAATATGAGAGGAGGTCAAATGATCCGCTGTTTAGGGATATTGTTAACACATAAAATGTCTACAACCATTTATATGACATTAAGAATCCATGAATAATACCTTTTGCACACTGTTTTTAGTCTATGACTTTCAGATTTTGAGCACACATTATTTTTTAGTTGCCTGACCAGACATCCCAATCCTTTTTTCTATTTCTTGTATGAAGAATTAGTCTTGTCCTCATTGATTTGAGTTTGATTTCTGAGAGTAACAAAATAAAACAGAATAAACTGCATCTGGACCCATGCAAACATACAATAAACACACAGAGCATTGCAAAAGCTCATCCTTTTTAGCTAAATAGTTATGACTGATCAGGTTGTATTGAGCTCGGTGGAAGTCAGGTTCAACTAAAGGGGCTCCAGAAAGGGAATAGGTCTTAGATTTTCTGGGCCTGTTCAGTGGAAGATGGCGATTAAACTCATTATCTAAAGAGAAAGCAGTTGCTAATGAAAACAGTACATTTTGTTTTGCTCTGAGTAGCATGTTACTGTAGAAGGATGAGGACCACACACAAACATTTAAATTCACCCATGCTTTTAGGATATGTACCTTACTCCTCCACATTTATTCACCTGATTATCCCACTTCCTCTCATTTCTTAAGCCTGTCAGTATTTCGACTTCCACATTCACAGTAAGCGTCTCATCTCTCTCTCTCTGCCTCGAGAAGTGACAAAAAGAGTCTCATGTCTCACAGTGGCTGAGATTAGCTGGAGCTTTTTAACCTTATGGTGCTGTTAATAAGGCCTCTGCCCCAGATCAGTGTGTAATCCCTTTAACCACAGGGCCAGCTGCCCTCGCCCAGAACCCACTGAGGTCCCTGCTGCCAGACCGCTCCTCCTGAGAGTCCGCCAAAGTCTGTCCCACAGAGATCCACTCAGTCCTCTGACACAGGGGCCACATGAGTTATGCTCCTGTCTGCCTTTTTATACTCAATACGTTTCAATACAATTCATAGTGGGACAACAGGCATCAATGATCTGACTTGAATTGTTCTGTCTTTGGGTCCAGCATGTTTAGTAAATAGGCCGTTATCCAATCATCAAGCCATCAAGGCGTCAAAACCAAGTCCATTCTTATAAGATGGACTTTTGTTGTGTTTGTTGAAGGATGGAGATGTAAAGCTTTTTAATTAAAGATGAAAATTGAATATAAAGTGAGGTTTTTCATTCAGCCCCAAGAAAAGACACATTTACCACCTGTTGTCTTGATGTCACAGACCGAGACAGCACTGAGTAAAATAAGTTCGAGACCAAGACCAGACCAGTCATAGGACCAACCTCTTCCATTCCATTTTTCCCCAGGAAGACTTTATTGTTTCCAGGTTCCTTTTTTTTCCCTTTAGGTTTTTAAATATTTAATAATTTCCCTTTTTTTTTTTTTTTGGGGGGGTTTTTTTTGGTTTCCCCCCCCCCCCCCCCCCCAAAATATATTTTAACTCAGCATGGGACGCCTCTGTAGAGCACATGCCACATACTCGAGTGACCCGGGTTCAGTTCCAGCTCAGGTCCTTTGCCCAGTGTCATTCCTCTCTCTTTTTTCCTGTCTACACTGACTCTGTCAAGTAAAGGCTCCAAAAATAATCAACTAGAATAGATTTTTCACAGCATACTTTACTCAACTAATAATTTTGTTCATTACTTTAACCTTTACTTAAGTAATGTTATTTTAAAGTACTTTTACTAGTATAGAGATGTTGATGTCGTTACCCACTTCTGAACTCTTCATTTCTGACTTCTTTTATTTTTCTATTTGTTTAGGCAAACCATTCTGGAAGTTATATTGGTGAGGATAAAAATACAAGCCAAAATTCAAGGACTTTTTTTTAGATCTTGAACACAACAATTAAACACACTGGTGTTAACTGTATTTATATTTAAAGACTATTGCTGCAGCTCCAAACTGACAACTACTGTGAACAAGTGGCTGTTAATTTGTGGAGACAGTTCGATTTGTTTGGCTCAAACAGAGAAGCTTCATGCAGCGAGAAGCCACAACAGGCCATGTCTCTCTGCCCAGTACCCAGCATGCCCCAGGGCACAGACAGAAGGAGCCACGCGTCTCCAGAAATAGGTCATGTCTGCTCCTTCAAAACTGCAGGACTGACGCAAACATGACTCTGCAGAGTGAAGTATATAAGACACAATATTATGGCATTTCCATCTGTGGATAATTTGGTGTCACATTTTACCAGAGGACACTGTGGTCTTGAACTATTTTCCAAGTGTTCATTTTGACCAAATAATCATGACTAACTTATCTTTTCCATCAATGGTACTTTTCCACAAGCATCAATATTAATGCCAGGAATTTTGAGGACGCTTTTGGTTCCACGAAAAAACCAACACAGTCAACCATTATAGGTTTGTACTAATTGGAATAATGTCAAGATTACTAATACACTGGATTTTCACTGAGACCAGACACGTATATTTCATGGTGTTGGTGTAAAAAATGCATTCATTTATTTCAATTTGAAATTTTGATTTGTTAATTGTAATAAATATGCTTTGATTTTACGTAGTTAAAATGTTTTGTTTAAATGATGCAGAAACTTAATGTAAAGAACAGTGTGGCCTGTTGTCAGCATAGGAAGAAGTGTTGCTTTACAATGCATTCACTCCCATCATGCTCTACTTACTCCACAGTGAGGTAGTAACCTGAATGGATAAATAATGTCCAAAACATCAACAAATACAGCCTGATATAGTGTGCTGCTACAGGCCATTGTGACCATGCCCCAAAGGAATTTAAACTTTAGAGTGCCTTTGGTCTTTTGTCTTTATAGGCAAAGAAGCACATTTGTCATTGTCCATGAATATTGATTAGAATACATTTGCAGCTGCTTTACCAGGTGAAGATAGAAGATATTGTAAAAGGTGATGCAAAAATGTCCTACGATTGTTTAGAGGTAAAATTGAGGATGTAAAAACTATGCTGCATGAAGCTAAAACATGGCTGATTGGTGCTTTTGAAATCTAGAAGTTTGTAAAACACTGATTTATCAGGAAATCACCGCCATGTCATGTATGTCAGTGACCCGTCCATCTGTTCAGAGGAAAACAGTGGATTATGTGTCACTTCTGACGTCTGGTGTTGTCTCTTCATTCTGTCTCAGTTACTAAGCATCAAGAGATAAACATATGCCACAACTGGACAGTGGATGCACTGGGCAGATGATTAAGACCAGGCTTGATCCCAGGTATAGATTGAAAACACTAGATTTTTTTGTACTGCAGTAAAAAAATATAGATTTTTTGGCAGGGATTATTACCTTATTGAAATCCAGTGTTTAAAAACAATAACTCGCTTTAGGAATCTGGTTTTGATTCTCTTCTTCATATTCATTACACAGATTACATCAACATTAAGACTGTATGTGTAACAACTTCAGGGTTAATACATGTAACAGCTGTATTGTGTTACATTTGTGCAGATTGGGATAGATTTTCGATGCTTATCTGTTAAAAATGTCCTGGGTTTGAAGTATTTCAAGCTTTTCTTCATTTTGTTTAACTATTTTAACTTGTTTTGGCAGGTTTTTGGTTTTGAGATGGTACCTCTCAGCCACAAGCCTCTATCTTCTACCTCTTATACTTCTGCAGTGACTGTATGCAGAGGTGAGCTGGCTGTAAGACCCCCCTGAGGACCCGCTGAGCTTCAGATCTCTCCTAACCATCTGCCCTGGATCCAGCTGCAGGACGTGACCCTAATACTCATCGACAACCTCCACCAGGTGCATGATTAATATTTCATTCAACCTTCAGAAAGAACGACAAGGAGAGAAGCTCACAGGCCCTGAACACACTACGTACACCGCACCTATAGAAAACATACCAGACTTTACTGACAGTAGAGTTATCTGTTGGATCTGAGGATGATACAGATTAATCCTTTATACAATATCAATGATCTGTAATCAATGGAGATTTGTTTATTCTTTGATACTTTGATACAACCAGACACTCTATAAATTAGTCTTGGACAGTATTGTTAAAAATATAGACTGTGGATACCCTGCACTTGCGTCCGTCCACTGTCTCCTCGTTGTACTCCTCTCCGATGTGGAAGTTGATCTCGGTGGTGCGGACGCTGGTGGAGGTCTTGATGTAGAACTGCTCTCCGTCCTGGCGGATCTCCACGTGAGGGTTAGAGGCTGCTGCCACTGCCACCTTTCGCAGCATGGCGTTCACTCCTGAGCAGGAAGAGCAAACAGGTGAATTAATGACAGAATTAAGAAGAAAACTTTAAAGATTATTGAGACAACGGTTTGCACTTTGAGGATGTAAGTAATAGGTTTTTATGACACTATGTTCAAACAGATGTCACTTTTATAGAGTTTGCTGTCCAAGTCCCTTTGCTTTGAAACAAATGGAGAATAAATTTTTTAGTATCCTGTTCGATTTTATCCAATCAGAAGAGAGAACCACTTAAATTGTCTGTGTGAGCGAAGGTGGAGCAACTCAGTACATAGCCCCTGTGCTGCTGTCTTCCCTGGGCTCATCAGTCAGAGCGGTGAGTACGACAGGAGCTGTGTGAGCTTTATACTCTCCTTTTGAGGACAGTTTGACAGAGTGCTGGTGGCCGCTAGTCAGGGGTTAGGCTCTTTGTTGGATAGCTTATTAATGTCAGTCTCTGATGATCAGTGGAAAAAGTAGGTATGAGTATGAGTAAAGTGAGTATTATTGGAGAAGAACCCAGAAGGACCCAGTCATAATGGCCCGCTCCCTTTGTGGTCAATGGTACGCTCTGCCCCTGATTTACTTATTTGAGGTAAATGAACTACTGCTCTCCATCGGCAAACGTACAAAACCTCTTGGAAACACTTTTTAAATCACTTCTCCTTTAAGGTTGTGTTTCAAGTTAGTTTGTTACTGTTGTTAATTATACAAATACATTTATACATTTGAAAATGAATAAGGACCCTTTAGCTTAATGAAAAAAGACAATAATTGTGTATTACTGAGAAACTTTGCTCTCACTTGAAAAACATAACACACACATCCACACTTCTTTTCACCTATGGCTTCAGTTAGACTAAAAACAGTTATACACACATCACAGTACAGTATATGTGCACAAAGAGAGTGACCCTCTTTTATGTTCAGATGTGGTTTTATTGTGCCGTGGCCCTCCCAGACTCGGACCACCCCCGGCCGTTATGCCAACTTCGATCAGACACAGCCCTGATGCAGCGGGGCACATGCTGGCTGCTTGTCCACTTATATTTCAACTGCAGCAAGTGTTCACATCCTGCAGTTGATGATTTTAACCAAGAATGACAGAAATGTGGATTTTTTTTTTCAAAGCAACAACACCATAAAATCTCTGCGGCAGTGACACAAAACCACAGAAATTTCTCAAAAAATGTTGAGAAAGCTGAGGAATTTTGTCACTTTGGTTTGAGAGCAGGATTATTACCCAAAGGAGTGGACTGTGGAGAGTGTGTTTGGAGGTCAGCACTGCCTCAGATTGGTCTTGATGCTGTAGAAGTGGCAGTCTTTTTTGTGGCAGAGCCCTGATTATGGCAACACTTTGAATGTCCAACACCATCTGGCTTCACATGTTGTGCCAAAACCCTCCACGTTTTAATTATACTGTCCCTCGTAATCTATCATAATCTATAATACTTTCATATCAGCCTGTAAACTTGCCAAAAAAAAAAAAGCCAGACCACATTTTTCATTTTTCACACAATCTAAATGTTTTGAGATACTGTCATCCACCCAG
Source organism: Rhyacichthys aspro (assembly GCA_036850595.1). NCBI lineage: Eukaryota > Metazoa > Chordata > Actinopteri > Gobiiformes > Rhyacichthyidae > Rhyacichthys > Rhyacichthys aspro. The sequence continues at coordinate 18,670,615 of CM072153.1, forward strand.
ACAGAAAACAGTGGACCCCACCCTGAGTCCCACCATCTATAAAGTCTATATGAACGAATCCATCATATTTTTCCCAATAATTTTAATGGTATTTGGTTTTGGGGAATTCAAAATAAACTTGGATTTTAACCAACAGCCGCTGGAGAAGTTACTACGTTCAATATAGCACAATACATATGTTGTTTTGTTTTTAATTACTGAAATGTAATTCTATAGTTTACAGTATTTTGTTTGATTATAGTAGACATGCAGTCATTGGGTTTGGGTTATGGGTTTGTGATATAAATGTGACATAGACCCTAGCCTATAAACATTTTGATTCTATTTAAAAAAAGAGAGAGAGAAGATGTGAAGATGTGCACCATAAAACTATTAAATTTGTTTTTTGCCATTTTGCTTTTATTGATAGAGACACTGACATTGAGCATATGCCTTGAGCTGGAATCAAACCCAGGTTGCTCGAGTGTATGGTATGCTCTCTACCAGGTGAGCCACTGAGCAGCTGTAAATCTGTGGAAACAAATCATTTTTCATTCATTCATCATTTTGTTTACAACAGTTTGGACTAAGCCCCAGAGCCCCTTTAAAGTAGTAACTTAAGTTTAAGTAGAGTAACTTTTATATTTTGATGAAGTAAGTTTGAAAACGTCAAAACTGAAACAGGGACTATTTCGGGAGAGTACATTTCCTGGTATCCTGTCTGCTTTTATCCAATCAGAAGAGAGAACTCCTTGTGTGTGTGCTGTGGTCACAATGTCAAAACTATTTCAGGTTAGCGCCATTGGACCCTTTAGTAATCATCATATAGACCTTTGTTAGCTTAGTGGGTTAGGTGTGCTCACAGTGTTTGATTTTATTTAATTTAAAAGTGAGCTACTGCTTTGGTTAATGCTGCAAGACACTGACAGAGTTACTTCTCCTGTAGGATGCAAGCTCCAGTGTTCATATATTCAGTCCAGGTCTCTCCTTCTCAGTTCATGGACTCATTATTGCTCACATTTGCTGGAGCAGATCACTCGTTGGCTCTTACATAAGGTCTGGCGCTGTATGGAGAGACTAATGTGTAACACTAATGTAGATTCCTCTGCAGCAGCACCATCACTTTCCATCAACATCTCGGTAATTATCTGTTGGCTGTGGGTTTGTCGACAGTGGGAGGGGATCGTTAGGGAGCACGCTGAGAGGACAGGGCTGTACCCAGACATCACTCTCACCATGCGCTAATTGAGAGCAAGCATGTGTCGGGCTGTGACCAGGAATGTTCACGTATATACAGCATACATACATATAGTTTTATTTAAGGGGCCTATGGAGTACTGTTCTGCTGAGAGTTTCATTAAAGAATGTAAGAATGAGGAAATTTTTTTACAGTACATATAATACAAATGAAAAAAAAACTGATCACCTACAAGGAAACTTCTCATTCAGATATATAAATGTGGATTTTACACACTAGTTCAATCACTAAAAAACACAATATTAAAGGAGATGTCAGGGATTCTACAAGTGTCAACCCAGTTTTTCCCATCAGCATTGCATTTCATAATTAACCAAAGCAGTAATGCAGAGCAGTAGCTAATTCATCTCTAAAAATATGTAAAATAAAATGAATCACCAACAAACCTAACCCGCTGAGCTAACTGAGATCCATATGGCTACTGTAGAGTCAAATACAGTATCTTGGCTGCTGGTTTTGATTGGATGCACAGACAGTTGGCCTATTTACCAAGTTCTCTTGTATGATTGGATGAAAGTGAATAGGATACTGGAAAAAATGATTCTCTGTAGTTCAGCAGAGAGTCTGGGACACTTGTGTTACTGACTCACCAGTCTATAACGGTGATATCTGTTCTGAATGCTGAGCTATTTAGCCCTTATTTTAAAATACATATCATCATCTTACATCTTTCATAAAGCAACACTATGTAACTTTTTATCGTGAAGTAAGGAGCCTGAAAATCCTTGCAATACATTCATTGTGATGGATTCTTGACATAAAACCAAGACAAAGTGAGCCTGGTTTGACAGATACTCCATTATGTATGTAACGTATGTGAGTATCAGGGCATGCTACCATCTGTGAGAACATATATCTTGCCAAAATGTGCTGCATTAACCCACATTTACATTACAAATAGGACATTTTTAGGAAATTTATGAAAAGTTAACAGGCGTGTGATGTGCTGCTTTAATTAGACCCAGGCTAGTTTTTTACTCAAGAATTAAACCCAGGAATGTTTAAGACATTTGATAAAGTAAGTAAGGAGCTATACATTTTACAAACTATGGAAAGTGATGGACAAATGAAGTGTAATAGCACAAATGTAATAATACACATAATGGGTCTATGAAGGGAGGAGAAACCACTATGATGGCAAAGTTAGTTATGGATGTTGTAGCTAGCAATGCAGACAACAGACATTTAAAGTGGCAGAGATCTACAAAAGCAGCACAGGAGAACATAGAAAAGACTCAAAATGGTCTGGCTTCAATAAAATGAATCTTGTGAGTTAAAGGTGCAGGGTGTAGTTTTTGATGACATTAAAACTTTTAGGTGTGTTTGTGCTTCACCTGCAGGATTTATTGGATATCCTTTACGTTTGGCTATGGAGCTTATAATTTGTATAGAGTGAGTGTTATTTTATTGTCTTTAATTTGATATGCTTTAACACAACATGGCCGACCTGTGTGTTTTAGAAGAAACTTTGAGAAGACGTCTTTACTGGTGCCACGCCTGCCAGCATACGACTTGTGGAATAATACTGCAGTTGTTTGTGCTTTTCTTTGACTTTAATCTACAAATGAACCTTAAAAAAGATTAAAACTGTTCAGACTAAGACTACAATACCAGAGTATGCTATATCTTTTGTGAGTACATGAGGGTAGCATCTTGTAGCCAGTGTCCAGTGCCCCACAAGCTCTACTGTCAGCCCCTGGTCCCGTAATCCAAGTGTGATCTTTTTGAATTTTACATTACAAAATTCAATAATATTCTTTAAAGTTGTACTATTAATTTCGTAGAGGTGCTGGAGAATGCCCACTCTTCTCCCAGTGGGATACTCTCTCAGAATTTCCACACTATAGTCCAGCCTTTTCCAGTTCCTTGTGTTTGAGCGGCGTTGGCGGCGGCGTGACGAAACGCTGCCACACAATCGTGACCCAGTTAACGTGGTCCAAATCTCACCCATCACAATCATCAGTAAAGACTAAGCAGGAGGCTGAATGAGAACGAAGAAGGATAGGACTCAGGGGGAATCGCGGCGGGCTCCGGAGACCTCCCCTGGCATTGCTAATTCATGCCCTACTTAAACGCTTTACATGAATAATACTGTGCCCCCTCCTCTTTGTGTTTGTAACAATACCACGTCTGTTTGGGCAGGAATTCAGCATCCACTGTTTCATATCTGCTGTGAAGTTTTTCGCTCAGCAGCATCTCATATAAGGCTGCTTTTTCCCAAGGGACAACAATACGATTCTGTCAGGAGCCGGGGATGCCATTCCACGGCAACAAGACAAGCCTTTTTACACCAGAGCATGATGGATAGACAGTCTCAAGCTGGGATATAGAGAAAGTAAATGAGAGTGTGCTTACCCAAGACTTTGAGAAGTTCATCAAAATTCTCACTACTCTTCATTTTCCAGGTGCCGGAAAAGTTAGGCATGTTGGCAGAGGTTGGGGTTGAGGTTGAAGACTGTGCAGAAATAACCTGTTTGGATGAGTCTCTCGTGTTTATGTCTCTTCGCAGCCTCCTCCTCCTCCTTCTGTACGATCCCTGCTCCCGTCTCCTCTGCTCTGAACTGTGGTGCACCCAAATCTATGGCAGGGTTTCTCTTCACAGACACACACACAAACCACACACACTCACAGAGGCTGACAGAGTGAGCTGCTCCCGCTCTCCACTTCAATCCTTTATAGAGACTCTCCTGAACTGCACTCACAGAGGGTCCCTCCCACTTTCAGATCTGTCCCATCAATGCACAAAGTGACTGTGATCTTTTATCATCAGTGATAATTACTAACTTTAGAGAAGTTTAGGATAGGCCAACACATTGACATTTTTGTGCTCTCAATGTTCAGTTTTTATGCTCTCAGGAAGACTGCACAGTAAAATGAATTATTGGTACATGCATGATTACAATCATTAGAGGCTGTGAATGCTGGTTTTATTTTATTTTTAGATCAAGTGCCCGACCTGTTTTTGACCCAATGATTTAACTGATCCATACAAAAACTGCTCTAGATCTTTATTTAAACACACTACACATTCTTCCTTTTTTCCTCTTATTATGCATTTGAATCCAGTCAAAGAAATTATAATTCAACTCCAGTTGCATTCTGGGTGTTGAAGCAGAAAGGTATGTGGTATTTATGATACTGAAGGCCCTTGGATTGGAATGTTATTCCTATTAAGAAAGAACTAAAGTAGTTAAACAAAAACAAAAATAGAGCATGCTATAAAATGGGAATTGTACATTTACAAATTGTATACAAAATATCTATTTCTGCTTTAGGTCATGTAGATACCTGTAAACATGCCACAAACATATAATTAAAATGTCTTGCTATGTCTCACAGTGTGTATTACTGTATATTACCATCCACAGACCAGGCATAAAGAACAGCTACTGACTGGCTAATCATCTTCAAGCTGAAAGTCACCCTTTTTTCCCCAGAGACACCACTGAAGAGTCAAGTCAAGTGAGAGGGGTCTGCTGCTTCAAATGAGGCTGCACCAGAACACCAGACGGTGTGCCTTCCTCCTGAAGGCAGACTCATCCCCCCCCCCCCCCCCCCCCCTGCCCCCCCCCCCCCCCCCCCCCCCCCCCCCCGCCCCCTTTCCCCCCCCCCCCCCCCCCCCCCCCAGACGAGAGACGTGTTTTCATAGCAACAGCCAGCTAAGTAATCTAATTCAAAGTGCCCTAATGTGTTCTATTTGTTGTTTAAACTTTTTGTGGGAGAAGGAGGCAGTGGAGAAAGTCTGAGTACTCTTTCAGTCAAGTGTCCTTGTGGAAAGTGAATGTAAACAAGTATTTCCACCGAATTTAGTTTAAAAAAACAAAACAAAAAGACAGCACTTTCCCAGTCGCTTAAGGTCTGTTGCTTAATACGATGTGGACTAAGTGAAAGTGGACAGCTGGCCTTGGAAAAACTCTGTGAGTGTTTTTTAGTTCAGATATGTGCTTTTAGGACGATGGCAAACAGTTTAGAAAAAAGTAATTCAAAAGACACAGTCCCTACCACTTCATTTTAGTGTGGTTTGTTTTTCTTTGGCTTTCTATTGGTTTTTCTTAGGATTTCTGAGGAAGACAATAAGGGCTTATGACCTCATGTCTACAAATAAAATACAATCAAAGTTCAAGTTACTAAAGCCTTGGAGAATTATGCCCTAATTATGACTTGTGCTGCTTTTGCACTGTATGCCTTTGCGTCTACATCAGACAGTGTTGTGCGTCATTGAATCTTACACTTGGAAGCATGCTTGTGTGCTTCATACTGCTATGTTTCTTCATGTGTTGTGCACATCACACTTGATGACAACAGAAGTATGGCCTTGTTTCAGCCTGCTGCATCTGACGATGCCATTAGATCACTTCATTAGCCCTGAAAATAAATGAATCACTCGGCTCAAAATAGCAGCGCTGCCGTTATTAATGCCACAGGACCAACAACTGGAAAACCTCTTCTAGATATGAACCTATGGATTCAACACAGAGTTTTAATACATTGGGAGTTGAAGCAGGCTTTAAGTATGTGGAAAAGAGTATTGAAGCAGTAAAGTAGTTGTGTTATGGAGTGGTGTTTGTATGTCTGAACCATTACAGTTCCATATACCGTAAACAAAGAGGCTTACGTTTTCACTGCTGTGTGTGCCATAGAGCAGTGACAACACTCTACTGCTACACTCCTACTACCCTAGTGCAAGTTTAATTTCTGTAAGATAAATTAATTGTATTTGAAGCAAACTTTCAAAACATAGACAAGTTGACAACACTGTGTTTAGTTAATCCTCAGTTTTACATTCTACACTGGAGCCCAACATTTAAAGGCTCACTATTTCAGGTCAACCCTTTTTTGGGTTTAAATGCAAACAAAAGACTGCAGAGTTTAGTTTTTTGTGCTGTACGACACAGTTGAAAGGACATCAAAAGGGTAATGCACTTGTTTTGACAGTGGACATATGTCTAAAAGCATGCCGTGACTGCAGTACCATCCCACCGCCACAAAGCTTTGGAAAAAACACAATGAAACATCTTATAAACCTGGAAAACAGCTAAATCCTCCTACATTGAATGTGATTTTGCTGAACTGTGTTTTAAAACAGTTGTTCCATTTATTCAAGGAACACAGTAGTAAATAAGACTTTTACCGAGGAACCAGGACACTCTTAATTGAATGAAATGACGAAAGCTGCTGTTGTAATGTGGACTGAAGTGTCTCACTCGAAAACCTTTCCCTCAGATTACTCGTTAATGAGACCAAATCAAATGGCCAGAAACATTGACGCAGCCAATGGAAATGTTAAAGTTCTGCCTCTAGGGAGTATTTTATCAATAAAACAACGGTTATTTGCTTATGTTCCATTTAGTTAGAAATAAAATAACATTTATAGTTGTAATTGTGATGTTGTGAGATATTGTGAGACCATTTTAGAGCCCAGTGAAGCAGCCATTTTTCTTCTATTATAGAGTTACAAAAAAGGCATAATTTGTTCAATAATTACAGAATATTTCAGTCCTTTGACCTTCCTACTGTGACCTTAGTCTGATTTAACTTTTTTTTGTTAAATCCTGGCCTTTACAATGCTCTGCTGATAAAAGACATGCTAATTTCTGTCCAGTGACAATCTGCAGATGGCCTCATTCTAATTGGGTTTTAATTTAAAGGCTGACTTGACATTGACAAAACAAAATAACGAATAATGAATAATGAAAATAATAAACTTTTAGTCATGAATAAAATCCTCTACTGCTATATGCGAATTGTTAATATGTACTTTTTTATTTCAGGGTCTCATGAGGACACCTGTAAATCCTTCCAGTTCAGCTTTTCCAGTCTTATTCAAACTGTACTGCAGCCTGTCAGAAGGACCCTTTTGAAAACTGACAACCCTGGTGTTGTCTTATGAAGCACAGTCTACAGCAGCAGCAGCTGTCAAAATATTTTCATATTTTTCTGCTTACTGTTCAGCTCAGGTTCACTTTTCTCACTGCACCGCTGAGGTCTCACTTTAAGCCTCTGTTATTGAACACAAGGCACTGGAAAGCACTCGAAGGTTAACTCTAAACTAATGTTGTCACAGTGTCTTAGCTCTGTTGCATAAATTGGTTTCAGAGAATTAACCAATAAGACGCTGTATCACTGTGTGTTATTTTGGTTGAAACATATTAAAATTACCTATTTTTTGTCAATCACAAAAGAGCTAGAGTCAGAAAAATAATTTGCTTTTATGTTTATTATGGTTTATACACCTGCATCATGTTCTCTGTAGTAATACGAGATGATTTATGCAACTGTCTATCCTGAATGCAGAACTCCCTGTATTTGTAATCTCAATCTCAGTTTATCTTACATTAAAAGTAATAATAACATATGCAAAAACGTGATATGATATGCTTGCTGCAAATAAACCATTATATGTTAAATGCCAGCATTAAAATTAAAAGTTGTACAAAGCCACATTAGAATCAAATAAGTCAACAACAGAAAATAAATTTAACATTAAGCCATTAGTCTATTGTTATTCACTTTAACACAAGCAATATGAGGCAGTGAAAGGTGACAAGACAGAAAAACAATGTCCACGAATATGGACGAGTTAATTGTGCCTTTAAGGTCCAATTATTTCACCAGTAGATGGTGGTGGTGCTACAGGCGGAAAACTGCTTTTAAAATCAGAGAAGAAGACGGAGAGCGGAAGTGACGATAAATGTTGCTATGGCGTCGCTCTCGTGAATGAACGAGCAGTGAATATTATAAAGCCTTTTATTTACAAGATACAAGGTGCGTATACTGATATCATGAAAAACTAAAACGAACGATAAATATAACTATCAAATATGTGCTGAGATTTTTTTGTGAGTTAATCGATTATATACCTTTATAAACGTGCTAACCTGCCATGCTAACTAAGCTAAATAGTCTTGCAGCTCGTAGCGGATGGTGGCTACAGTTTACTTTCATTTACATGTAAAGTCTGTGTCTTTTTTAAGTATAATTAATCCTCGACTTTCTCATGTCAGCTCACGTTTAGAAAACTCAATATATATACATTTTACAGACAGAGAAGACTGGAGTGACTGTGAGGGCAACAGGACCAAAACAATGAGCACTCAAGTAAGAAATTATATTTTACATCTGTGCATCATCTCAGTGTGAAACTTATATTAAAGTAAATGTGTTTTTTTTCAATTTCAGTACAGCATACTTTTTAAACAAGAACATGGTGAGTAGTAGTGTTTTAAATATTTCTGTTCAAGCAGGCTAAATGGTTTGAATAAGTGGATTAGTAAATGTAATACAAGCCTGTTGTTTTCCTATAGTAAATTTATAAATAATCTGTTTATACATCAATTTACTCCACTTTTCTATGTAAATAAACAATGTGCATGTTTTAATTACTGTTTAACCTGTTCAGCCCACGATGATGCCATCTGGACGGCAGCATGGGGAAAAAGTGAAGCTGATGGCTCGGAGACCATTGTCACAGGTTCACTGGATGACATGGTGAAAGTCTGGAAATGGTGAGGAAATAGATTTTTTCAGCATTTTTTTCTGTTTATCTTAGGCAACAATATAACCTGGGTCATCCAGTGTTTTATCAGGCAACCATCCTAAGCCATTATACTGACTTCAAAAGAGTTTCACTGTGGCCATCCCCCTATTGCTAAAAAAAAATTAAGTAGTGTCTCTCTTCCATTTGCTCCTTTTAAATTCTTGCAGATAAATGATTCATAAAACAGTAACATCCAGTCAAAACATAAGTGGATAACAGTGTATTAAATTTTGGCTCATATATCTGTATAAGAGCTATTATGAAAATTATCTTTGAGTCTTGTCTGGGATTTGTTTGTTTATGTTTAGCACATAAGCACACCTAAAGCAGACTGGTATATTTGCACAGGTCGGACGAGAAGCTGGAGCTGCAGTGGACTCTGGAGGGACACCAGCTCGGCGTAGTTTCAGTCGATATCAGTCACAACGGAGCTATCGCTGCCTCCAGTTCCCTTGATGCTCACATTCGCCTCTGGGACCTGGAGTCCGGCAAACAGATCAAGTCCATGGACGCAGGACCAGGTACAGTTCTGCCTCAGGAGATATTTATTATTCATATACTTAGAATAACTAAAAGGAAGATGTGGTGACAGGAGCAGAACATTAGTTGGTACATTTGACCTTGATCCTTAGGTGAAACAGAAGGTGAATGAGTTTTTTCTGCTGTGTCAGGGTCACAGCTACCTTTTATTAACTGCATTCCTTTTCTACTTATTGGTTATGCTGTAGTTTATTTATCAAAATATCTACTTGTTCACAAAGATATGGTATGGATATATTACTGCAGTTCCACAATAAATTGCTTTTGTTGCTTTTAAAATTGGGTTATTAGTTATTGCAAGGTGGTAAAACGTTTAGTCTCATATAAGGGTAGGTAGGTTTAAATTGTCAGTGTGTTTATAAGGGCTTATAATTGAACATGTTTACTACCTTACAATGGTCAATCAATACCTTATCAATACTTTCTTTTAAAAATACACACGTCCTTCTTCTGAAGCTTGCTACTTTTTGCTGTGGTTACTGTGAAAGAAGGTCAGTTCAGGTGCAGTTGTGGCTCAGTGTGCTTTTACTCTCACCTTTCAGTAACCCTGTGTCCAGAGATATGTGTGTGAACCAAGCAGCACTTCATCTAAATGTCATGTCACCTCTGATTAGTGCTGCGCTGTTGCACTCGCAGTGGGTTGCTGGGTTGACGGCCTTGATCTCCCTTTAGACATACAACATGTAGAGACTTACTTTGGTTTCTCGTTGTAGATTGTAGTAGGATTTATCTTCAGCAACAGCATTATCAGTGTCGTATTTTTGCTATAGTTTTTGGTAAACCAGATGTCAACACTTAAAAGGCAACCTGTATGTAGATCCAAAGTTGTGTTAACCCATGTGTTTAATAGAATTAAACTTGATTAAACCTAAGTTATGTTTTTGTCTCCTCTCTAGTCGATGCATGGACGGTCGCCTTCTCCCCAGACTCTAAATACATTGCCACGGGAAGCCATCTTGGGAAGGTCAACATCTTCGGTGTAGAAAGCGGCAAGAAGGAATATTCCCTGGACACAAGAGGGAAATTTATCCTGAGCATAGCATACGTAAGAAACCATTTTGTGTTTTATTCTCTACTCTACAACCACAACTAAGGTTTAAAGGCAATCCATACAATCTTTCTTTATCTTTATGTGTCTTTTCTGTCATGTTTTTAGAGTCGTGATGGGAAGTATTTAGCAAGTGGAGCCATTGATGGAATCATTAACATCTTTGACATTGCAACAGGAAAACTACTCCACACGTTGGAAGGTATATTGTGATAAAATATACATTAATTATTTTATATTTCTTTCTAAAAATGTTCATTGGGCAAATAATATACCAGACAGGGCTTCTAAAAAAAAGTATATGTAGTACGTATCAACATCTCTCAACAACTCTCAACATAAATGGCCAATTAAAAGATGGCTCTGTTCTATTTTTTTTTTTTTTTATTCAGTTAAAATAATAAAAGTCATCTATTACATTTTTTAACAAATGATTTCTTCCTATGTCATTGATTGCTGTGCTCCCAGTAACTATAAAGCTTTGTATTCTATTTCCTTAATATATCCAACTTGTATAATATGCACTCCTTAACAATATTGCACTATATGTCTATTACTTCATGTTTTCTTGACTGTATGTTTTATGTATGTTGTGAAGTCTTGGTAATATAGTTATCTTATTGACGTTCAGGCTGTGACTCTCTCTGTTAGTGCCTCTAGTTGTCTTAGTATTATTGATTGAAAAGCTTCTGACTGTGTGTAAATCCTCTCTCACTTGTGTTTTTTTAGGACATGCCCATCAGGTCTCTCACCTTTTCCCCCGACTCTCAGCTCCTGGTCACAGCCTCAGACGACGGCTACATCAAGATCTATGATGTGTAAGTCCAACTACAGCTTATCAGAGATTTTAATCTGTAAAAGAATCAACTGATTTTTCCTGCATATTCTTTGCAGACAACATGCAAACCTGGCCGGCACACTCAGTGGACATGGATCCTGGGTTCTTAATGTTGCCTTTTCACCTGACGACACGCACTTTGTCTCAAGGTAAAACACTTCAGGTGCTT